>JARVJO010030745.1:0-11430 GCA_031762555.1 Cynodonichthys magdalenae | reverse complement strand
TTCTATAAGTATGACCAAGTCATCTGCATACCCTTGTGTATGAAGTCTAGATCTATTCAACTCATTTAGTAGGCTGTCGACAACCAGGAGCCAACACAGGGGCGAGATTATGAGTAGCTCTTACTGGCCTTGACCATAAAAAAAGTGTTTTATTAGTTTCATTTTTATTTGTTTTATTAACTTTTTTTGTTTCACATTTATCTTGAAGTTGATATGATATTTAAATATATCAAATTTAAAAAGTTTAGAAAATTTATCAACCAAAACATGCATTTATTTTGAAAAGAGCATAGGGGGATGTGGCTTAAGTTCACTAGACGGACACCATGACACAGGAGTCTCCAGGCTGCAGCAATAACGGTCTCCAGCAAGAAGGTCACTGGATCAAATCCTGGCCTAGGGACCTTTCTGGTAGAATTTGTATGTTCTCTTTGTGCATGCGTGAGTTCTCTCCGGGCACTCCAGCTTCCTCCCACAGACCAAAAACATGACTTTGGTCAATTGGTAACTAAATTGTCCAGGGTTTACCCCACCCCTAACACAGTGACTGCTGAATGTGGGCACCAGTTACCCCCTTGACCCTGAAAGGAAGAAGTAGGTACAGATAATGGATGGATGG
Source organism: Cynodonichthys magdalenae (assembly GCA_031762555.1). Classification (NCBI taxonomy): domain Eukaryota; kingdom Metazoa; phylum Chordata; class Actinopteri; order Cyprinodontiformes; family Rivulidae; genus Cynodonichthys; species Cynodonichthys magdalenae. Next base: position 10,811 of record JARVJO010030745.1, on the reverse strand, counting down.
ATCCAAGTTCATAGTATTATGATCAATACAAGATTTGAATAAAATACTTTTAAAAAGGAAAAATTATGTTAAAGAAATGTAATGATTATTTTGGCACAGGACAGGACAACAATTAGTAGTGCACTGCACAAGTGTGGTCTTGATGAAAGAGTGGCAAGAAGAAAGCCTTTGTTAAAAGAAAACCATAAGAAGATATATTTGCAGTTTGCCAGAACCCATGTTGGGGACACAACAAACTTGTGGAATGGTAAATGGACTTGCTATCCAACCAGGATACTCAAAGCGCTTTAAAACACAATCTTTGTCATCATTTACTCCTTCACACATTACTCTATTAGATCTCACTACAAATCAATCTATAGAGAATAATCAGTGCTTTAAATCACATTCGTACACTGATGGGACACACATCAGAGGCAGTGGGAGTTCAGTGACTGCCCAGGGACACTTCAGCATATGACAGAATAGCAGGGAATTGAACACCCAACTCACGCATTATAGGAACAACTCCCATAAGCATTCTGCCACAGCCACCCCTAGAAGAAGGTACTTTGGTCAGACAAGACCAAAATTGAACATTTTGGCCTAAATGTAAAGCGCTATGTGTGACAGTGAAATAACATTACCCATCACTCTGAACACACCATCCCCACTGTCATATGGTGGTGGTAGAACCATGCTCTGGGGTGCTTTTCTTTAGCAGGGACAGGGAAGATGGTCAGAATTAATGGGAAGATACAGGAGCGAAATAGAGGGTAATCTTGGAAGAAAACTTGTTGCAGTCTGCAAAAGACTTGAGACTGGAGTGGAGGTTCACCTTCTAGCAGGACAACGATTTGATCATTAAATGCATTTATCAAAGTAAATTTATGTCATAATTTCCAAACTGAATAAATTTAAGTAATCTAAATTGACAAAACTGTCTTATTTAAAGATTCATATTTGTAGATAATTTATGATAAACTACCAACATTTATAAGTGTTACTTTAACAAAAAGAACATTATGAGTTTAAAGGTTAAATAACACAATTACTGTAAACACAGAGAAACTCAGATATTTGCACGGCTCCTCGCTGCACTCCTAGAGCAACGCAGTGCCAAGCTGGAAATGGCTGATGCAGTCATCATCATCATGGATCATAAAATCCTCTCCATGAATAAATACACACTCTCAAATACACACTCTGTGTGTTACATTATGAAAACCCCTGATTTTATACTTTTAAACCAATTGTGTCTTTTGTTAACAATGTTTTTCTTATTTGCTGTTCTGCTCTTTGTAAAGTAGTTTAAGGTGCCTGATATTGGTTAATTTGCTTGGTTATTAGCTTCCAGAGCAAGTCTGCTGTAGGCTATGTGTTTTATCTGCTAGTATGCAAACACGTGTGGCTTCTTGCAAACAGTTGTTTCAAAGCATTTCTACCTTGGAAAAAAATAGGTGTTACTACCTTGGAAGACAATGAATAACTGACTGTTATTCAATAGATAAAATGTACAAAAACCTGTCGTCTTTTTAATAAGTATAAACACTTAAAGGAATGTTCTCCTGGCTACCGTACACATCTGAATGACTGGAGCAACCGCCACAAAGCTTGAGAAATGAAAAAATAAACACACCCACTGTCTGTTATTTTGTTTTAAAACCTGTTATCATAGAACCATTTGACAGAAACATTTTGTGGTGTATGCATTATGACTTTCGATTGTGTTTCCATCCAAATTTACTGGTAATTCAAATTTTGAGGGAATTTTTACAATTTTGCAAAAAGGATAAAAAGAAATGTGAATCAGACCTGTTTTTATCAACTGGCTTGTTTACATCAGACGCATGGCTGTAGTAAACAGGAAGTAGAAGTTGCAAAACTCTCAGGGATAAACATCCCAGGACAGTTGAGAAAAGTTATCAGAAACCTGTTGCTACTATTGGGAAAGTTGTACTATTTCTGTCATATCAACTAGTTTTAGCGATGTTACATGCTGTTTGGAGACGTAGAAAAGAAATGCAATTTTCTTCACGTTACTGGAATAACTGACGTGTCAAGAGCGGTAGGAGGGTCTAGCTGTGGTCGTGGCTGCAGTCGCTCTGGTACCGGTACCAGACAGACAGTTGATCAACCATGTAAAGTAAATGTTCACTACATCAGAACTTATTCGGCAAATGTGTTTCCATCTTTCGCATTAAGTCTTTTTTCGAAAAACCACCTCAAGCGAGCGTATAAACTTTTTTGCAAATTAGAGAAAGTTTTTTCAGATTGTGCTGTTTTCATTCACCTTTTCTAATTCAATACTTCAAAATGTGCATTAAAAAAGATGGAAACACAGGTAATGTCTGCTTGCAGCTATGCCTCTGTCACCAATCACCTCAGACACTAATCTTTATTCTGCTTGCACTCTCCTTCATCTTTGTTTTGTTCAAACCCATTGTTTTGGATGGTTAACTCCAGGTATTTAAACTCATTCACCTTCAACGGCTCTACTCCTCGCAGCTTCTGTTTTACCTGTCTCCCTCTCACTCACACAGATGGAGTCTGCCCTGTGACTACTGAATTTTAGAGCATAGTTCCACCTACCTCTCCATTCTCTCTTTCACCTGCTCACCACTCTAATTCTATATTTTGTTTTACAAGGAGTTAAATTGTGGGATTTACTGAAGATGGAATCTTTTGTTCTGTTATCGTAGACTTATTTGCCTTTTGGCTGCTGCCTTCTGCAAGATTCACCACAACAAGCAAACTTGCACGGAAGTTCTTTCAACTGTTTTACACTAGTTTCCCTTCCTGATGTATTCAGGGCTCAAACCTGCAGCCTCAGGACACTAAGATGTCAATGCTGACTACAGATCTACCACGTTAGGCAACACAGACTTTACTGAGTAAAAGTTTTTTTTGCTCTTAAATTTGAATTTTAAACTTAGAAAAAATCATGGAATCAGCAGCTACAAGATGACCTATTTTTTATTTCATATATTATTTCATATTTGCAGTATTATTTCTCTAGAGTGTTATTGTTGCAATAACATATAAATATTGCCTGTGAGAAAAACAGATTTTTTTCTCCCAATGTTTGCTATCCTATGTATTGCCCACTGTTAAAGGGATGTTTTTGCACCTGTATGTGTGTTTGAGTGTCTGTACCATTAGCAAACTCTCTCATTTACCAGAGAAAGGATTCTAATGAAACTTTTACAAAGTAATCACTGGATGTGCATCTACACCTAATTAACTTTTGGAGTCAACCTATTCAGGATGGTTTAAACAGCTAAGCAAAAGGATTAGCTGCAACTCAGCCAATCCCACAGATATTAAAGCTGCTGTATGTAGTTCCTGGAAAAACCCTGGACCTAGAAAAATATTGAACAGATACAACCTTAGACAACCTACAGATGATGGTGAAGGCAACAGGCGATTCCACACGCAGCATACAGACAGTTTGTGGCTTTGCACTGTGGGACTCCGGGTCCTGGTCAGAGTAGCTGCTGTGTGGAGAATCCAGGACAGCTGTCCACATCCTCATGGACAATACAGGGGATTTATTTCCTTGAGGCTGTAAATTTTTAATACTGTCTTGCCGTGTATAACATATTTCCTATTTTAAATAATGTTTCTATTAACATTTTTGTAAATATTTTTCAGTAAAATGTGACAGACATGGGAGACCAGAATAAAAAGGTAAGTGATTTTATTTACAGAAAGTGGATGAGGGTCCTGATCTGAAAAGGAGGAGCACTGGTGAGTATCTTTGATGGCAACTGGATAATCGATGTTTAGAATTAGAGCAGAGACAGTTTTCTGATAGGTAGGTGAGGGAGGATCGGCACAGAGAAGAGGGTCCAGGTTCCAGAGGTGAGTATTTACAGGCGAGGATACAAACAAGTGAGTAGGTTCCAAGATTTAATGGAGGCAGACAGGCAGCAGTGCAGATCAGATCAGGTGAGTGGCTCTAATATAAGTTCCAGGTTGGCAGGTAGCATAGCTCCTCCACAGGTAACTCAAAGGCAAAAACTCTGAACACACAGACGGTTCAACAGGTTAACAGAACTCAGGTAAATTAAAACACTGCACGGCTGAGATGCTTCTACCCAAGATAAGCAAGCTGGTGAGTATGATCCACTGTAACTGGCACAGATTAAGCTGCCGGCCAATCAGGAAACAGTTAGGAACAAAACAGGCAGCAAAACCACAGAATGGCTCAGTAACCCCCCTCAAACATCGCCTTCAGGCGGTTTATGGCGTTTATCTGGATGCTCTCTGCAGAATGTTGAGATCAGGGAGGGATCTAGAATGAAGGATCTTGGTATCCAGGAATGTTCCTCTGGACCATACCCCTCCCAGTTTACCAGGTGCTGGAACCCACGGCCACGGTGTCAGACATCCAAGATATGCCTATCAGGTTTACAGAAATGTCAACACAGAGCAGCCCAGTGACAGAACGATCTATCCTGCTTTGCTGCATTTTGGAGCCTCTTGTTACATATTTTCCAAACTGGAAATTATGGATTATTATTAATCTGGTCAATTGGTCTCTCAACGCTATTGATCAAACAAGCTCGGCGTAGTTTACGTAGCATCTGTAAATACATTTCCTCAAAAGTATCTTTAATCTGAAGAGGACTGGAGGGAGAGGTGGTTAGTATTGGAGCTCAGCTGAGGTAATGTATATACAATATATATATAATATATAATATACTGATTTGAATTTAATTGAATTTGTCTGTTAGTAAAATATCCCAAGAACAACTGCACATAAAACTTTTATAAGGCAATCAATGGATGAACATTATTAATTAACTGCTTATTTACATTTGGAGTGAACACCATACAGGATGGCCACCACAGCTAAGTGACCATAGAAAGGATATAAATTGTTATAACTGAGCAAAATTTACATTGTGTGGTTATAGCTGAGAGTCATTGCTAAACAGAGAGTCTAAGCATTAACACATTTTTTATTGTTGCATCAGATAGTGCTTAATGTCATTTAAAAGCTTATGCTCTCTCAACATAAGACAACTTTAGTGTGCATTTCCCACATAAAAAATGGTTATTTATGCATATTTGAGAAATTGATAATGGATGAGCATACTTTCAATCATCACTAGGCCTTTAACTTCAAGAATCATTTAGTTTCGTCATTGCAAGTCACAGTGACACACCAAAAACTGCCCAGATTATCTCTAAGTTTAGAGTTCCTGTTGTTGCTGCTGTTTGAAATCGTCAGACAAGATTTTTTATTTTTTTTTAACAAAGGCAAAGTAGAAGCCGCGGAGTTTATGCAAACTTGTGACTCTTGATGATGAGATTTCAGAAGTGGAATGTGACTTCAATAAACCTTGTCATGTTCAATATTTTCTTAAATATCTTTTTTTATTATTATTTTGACATTTTCTTTTCCTGCCTTGGTTTCCTCAGTTTGTCTTTGAGCCAATATTTCCTCCTGACAGAGTGTGATTTTAATTTACATCTGCTCTTTCAACTGTATAGTTTCCCCAGCAATTGCAACTGCAAGTGTTGGTTATTATCAAAGACAAGCTGAGACACATTCGCAAAACAATCATTTAATTTGATCGTTGTTGGCTTTAGATGGCCATTGTTGTGCGTCTCAACCAATGAGAGCCTTTGCTGCCGAGCCGTTGCGTGGTAACTCACTGCCATTCCCATGAACACGGTCAAGCTGCAGCAACATGGCAGAAGTCACCAGATTTTTCAGGGCATTTTTATTGTAAAACTTGTCCCAACGAATGGCGGGCTGGAAAGAAGTATAGTTCTCTGTAAGTTTTTGCAACACTAAACAGTCTCAGCACCAGAGCAATTCGAGACTGAAATATCTCTTCAGTTTAAACCAGCGTAAACAAACAGAGGGACATTCTGAAGACGAGCCTAAGCAGGTGTTTGAGAAAAAAACTGAAAAGGTAACACCAGTGTTAGCTACTGTAGCTCAGCACCATATCTAGGTCTATTTGTCGGTGCTACCCATCGTAAACTGTTACCGTCATGTTTACAAAAATATCATCATTGGATAACATTCTTTGAGTGAAGTGTTACTAAAGTGGAAGCTTAGGAGTTACAGTGGGGAAAAAGTGTAATTAGTCAGCCACGAAGTGTGCAAGTTCTCCAACTTAAAAAGATGAGAGAGGCCTGTAATTGGTATCACAGTTAGACCTCAACTATAGGAGACAAAATGAGAAAGCATATCTAGAAAATCACATTGTTTGAATTTTTAAAGAATTTATTTGCAAATTATGATGGAAAATGAGCAAAATTTCTGGCTGTCATAGATCTGTAATTTCTTCTTTAAGAAGCTCCTCTGTCAATCACTCATTACCTGTAGTAATGGCACCTGTTTGAACTTGTTATCAGTATAAAAGACACCTGTTCACAACCTCAAACAGTCACACTCCAAACTCTACTATGGTGAAGACCAAAGAGCTGTGTAAAGACATCAGAAACAAAATTGTAGACTTGCACCAGGCTGGGAAGACTGTATCTGCAATAGGCAAGCAGCTTGGTGTGAAGAAACCAACTGTGGGAGCAATAATTAGAAAATGAAAGACCTACAAGACCACTGATAATCTCCGTCGATCAGGGGCTAGTCAGCTATAACGCCCTCTATTGACCACCATCGGTAGGCAAGGCGAGTGAAGTGTCTTGCTCAAGTACACAATGACTGAGACAAAATACACAAAACTGAGACAGCTGGAACAGGGTGTCGAACCAGTGACCTTTGGGTTCCAGGACAACATTAGATTATTTAAATGAAACATAACCCTAGTTGTAACTTTTGTCATATATCATGTCCAACACTTAATTTATTATTACTGATGCAATAATTGTACCATGAATTCCAAGCAAGTATTTCAAAACTTCTTCCACTTTCTGCAGGACCGGTTGTTCTTTGTGATGGAGTACATTAATGGGGGAGATCTGATGTTTCAAATTCAGCGGTCAAGGAAGTTTGATGAGGCTCGGTCTCGTTTCTACGCCGCTGAGGTCACGTCTGCTCTGATGTTTCTGCACCAGCACGGAGTCATTTACAGGTATCCACACATTCAAACATTGACCTATGCATGTTCAGGATTTTTAGGATTTTCTTACATTACAGAAAAGAGTTCTTATATGTTTTCTCTCTTTTCCTCCTTCTGCAACTATTTTGTTTTTGCTGCGAGGCTTGCACCTAATTCCTTTTTGATTTAGTGCTTCTAACTGTGATAGCGGTTTCTGTCTCAAGACATGTAGCAAAATTCCCAGAAAAAGGTCAGGTATTCATCAGTGTGGAAAATGACAGTAACGTAAACCTGATAAAATAAATAAAATAACTTGTTTTCTGTTTTGCTCAACATTTTGATCACATATCTTAGTTACAATTAAATGTTTTTGAAGTGTAATACTTTCCTTTGTGCATTTGTATTTTATCTGTGCTATGTTCATTTCTTTCTTTAAGTTTAGCAAAGATGACCGGTGATTTATTATAAATTAAATGTAGAAATTTGAGGCCTGTTTTAAGGTAAAAACCTTTAAATATACAGTTTTTGTTGATTATTTTTACCACATCACGGTCACCCTCAATGATCTTAGTGATCAGTCAGCATCTTGAAAACCACCCTGGTTGGTTTTCAAGATGCTGCATGGACTGGCACAGTCCCGATCGGTCTGCCAGCTCCCTCTAGAAAGCCCCTGTGGAACCCCAGTATGTGATCTGCATGTGCAGCACACGGCTCCTCCTGCCTGTGTTTTACTCCCAGAGCGGCACAGCTCCAAGAAGTTGCAAAATTATTATTGTTAGAAGCTGAAAACAACTGGTGAGTTGTCATCGTGAACCAGAAAATCTGCTCTCTGTATAAATACATGTTCTGTGTATAAATACACGCTCTGTTAATACGTTGTTTATTATATCTTCCAGCTGAATCCATTCTTGTTAAATGTATTTTTGACACAGCTTTGCATGTCCTTCATGTAACTGCACACATGTGGATGTAATAATTGATAATTGTGTGTCTGGTGGAAAAAATAATAATTTTCACATCAATAATAGTTTCCCAGAATCACCTCTAGGTGTCACCAATGGAACTAGAACCACAGAAACGTGCGTACGCAAGCTTTTTATGCATACGCACTGTTGATACATGAGGCTCTAGTTGTTTTGTCTTTGTTCTTTTAATGTACCATGACAAGGATGACTGAGAATCCACAGAAACACAATAGAAACGTCCAACATCGGTCGTTGACTTTATTGATACAAAAGTTACTCGATTGATATTTTACTTTCAGCAGGTCGCCTCATTCCAAAACTAAAATGCTGCACTGGAGCATCCAGTCAGAGGCAGGTTAAAAAGTAAACACTGAACTAAACAATCAGGTCTAATAATTATTTAATTGGCTCTGATTGCACAGCAACTTCAGAATCAACATGCTAACAAGTAGCATCCATATTTAGCTACTTCTATAAGCAGCCAGCTGAACATGACGTCACGTTATCTTCTGGGCATGTGGGTCACATCAGTGCCGTAGAGTTCATACTGGGAGTCAGATGTAAGTCATATTTAAAATGTAATGTGAATGTTCACGCCAAAAATTTTTTTATTTTTTTTTTATCAGAAGTGAGGATTAAGACCTGCATTGTGAACATAGCCATGTGGTACTCTTGTTGAGGAATTTATGGATCGGATTTAGTCAGACTCGGGGCTTAAACACCTGTGTGTCACTGCTAAATACAATATATTGAAATTGGACAACTGGGCTCCAGAGGTTGTCATGGTTTCAATCTTTTATGAAATAATCTCAAGTTTTAATTTAAACAAATTTATTTGTTATTTGAAGTTTGTGATGCTTCTGCGTTCAGTCACAAATTTTTAGTTTTAATGTTTTCTTTGGTTATAAAACGGAAAATTTTGAACCCAGTGTACTCTGTTTGCATCTTCTTGTACTATCTGTCTTTATGGACCTCTTCAGTCATAATCTCATTGTCAGCTGATAAACACACAGTTAGCAACACACAATCATATCATAATACTATTGTGATGAATGGGTTCTCAGTAAAACTTGAGACTTTGTTTTTTTTGAGTTTTCCAAAAATATCAGCAATGGAAGAACAGTGAGGATATTTTCAGGGGTGTTTCCTCAGATTAATGTGAGGTTTAATCATGTAATGTAACCTGAGTGTGTCTGCATTGTTGTTTTTCTTTGGGCCGCTGCCTTCTGCAGGTGTCACCACAGCAAACACAAAAGATTTGGCAATGTTTTTTTAACACTGGTGGCCCTTCCTGACAACCTGGGCTTAAACGTCTTGCCTAAGGGTTACGAGGCCAAGAGACTGATCGTCAGTGTCATCCTCACCAGTAAACTTTTCAAATTTCTGAGAACTTTCTGACAATTTCTTCTTCCACTCTTTAAATTTTTCTCTTTTTTGAAAATTGTCTTCTTTAATATGTTTCCATATTGGTAAAATTATTGTATTTTTCTCTGTAAAGGTCTTTTTTCTTAATCAAAAAAAAAAAAGTCTGGTCAAACCTGCACCCTCTGTCAAGAACCATAACAGTGTTCCTCTAAACAAAATACATATTCCTCTGACTTGCACATCTTGCACTACTTCCACAGTGTAAAAAAACCCATCTGATTCTCAGCTGTAGCCATAGTGAAGTGAAGTCAGAATACCTGTATTCTATTTTATTTTTTAACTTTTTATGGCAATTATAAATCAATCATGGGTAATGGAAAATTGTTTTTTGACCAGAATTAATAAATAAAGTAAACTTCAATGACAAAATTAAATAAAAAGTAATGCCAATTAAATCATATTTTTTGCAGACAGCATCAGATTGTCCTTCAGGGTTTTACCTGTATTGCAGGGATTTTGTTTGTTTTACCTTCTGTAAGGTCTTGTCCCCTGTCTCCCTCTTGTGTTCCCTTTGTGTCACTACATCCTATTCTATCTCAGTTATTTCAGTCATCTATCCTGCCTCTACACTCACCTGTCACCTTTTAGTAATTAATCCTCCTCAGCTGTCGTCCATTTTCACCATTCCTCTGTTTGTATAAATACTCTCCTCAGCTCTTCATTCTCCGCTGATTCATTGTATGGATTCCCCCATCAGTCTCGGTCCTCCGCCTCCCTGTGATTCCCCGTGTTTAGTTTTTTGGTAAGTTTTTGCTGCCTCGTCAGCTTTTTGTTTTATTTTTAATAAACTAGTATCTTTTTGAGCTCCTCGTGTCTGCCTGCTCCTGGGTTCATCCACTCTCCGACCGTGACACCTTCTGTCTTTATAATCCTTTCAGGGCCAGATATCAAGAAGTACTTGACCAGGGAATCTTCCACATGCTGTTAGGCAAACTCTAGATCAGATTAAATAGTTGCTGTAGTGGTCACAGGTGACCTTTCTCACTATTCTCTTTCTTGCATGGTCACTCAGTTTGACAGCTTTCTATTGGAAGATTTACACTTCCTATATTTCTTCCATTTCTTGTTGATAGATTTATCAGAACACCTGGGGAAGCTTAGGGCCTTGGAAATTGTTTACCAACTGTTCCCTGACTTGTAATCTTCATTATTTTTGTTGAATGTTGAATTAGTAAAGTCAATGAAGTGAACAATATATCTGTTGCACTTATTTAACATTACATGATTTTATTTAATAGACATTACTCTGTAGAAATTTGATTCCACCCTGTCATGGGGGGGCGGGGGTGCAGCAGAGGGGGCCGGCCCTGCCGAGCAGGACCCGGCCCGCCAGGCTCCAGCAACCCATAAGGGCAACCTGAAACCAGGCCTCTCCAGTGATGTCGGCCACCACCGAAAGCCCTCTACCCCACCCCACCCC
>JARVJO010030744.1:0-11431 GCA_031762555.1 Cynodonichthys magdalenae | reverse complement strand
CGTCACAACGAGGCACAGAGCAGGGACCGGCGAGAGAAGCCAGACCTGGACAACTGCAGCGTCAGGCCGCAGCAACAGAAGACCAGGAGCAGAGAAGAGGGCCCCGTACCCCAATGCACCACAAACAGACACACAGCACACACATACACACACTTGTGACTTGTGAGATACTTGATCCTTGATGGTAGTATTTAAGGATTTTTTGAAAAATCCATATGTATTTGTAGTATTTGAAGGATTTTTGGAAAATTCTATACATGTTTGTAGTGTTTGAAGGATTTTTGGAAAAATCTTACTTTTCCACATGAAAATTTTTTTTTGTGTCTTCTAGAACGAAAGAAGCTCACTTTTCAGAATCCATAAAAAGAACTGGCTCTGATAAGAAAAACCCTTTACAACCTGTTTTAACTGTCAGATACTTGATCCTTGATGGTAGTATTTAAGGATTTTTGGAAAAATCTATACATGTTTGTAGTATTTGAAGGATTTTTGGAAAAATCTTATTTTTCCACATGAAAAACTGTTTTTGTGTCTTCAAGGCTGAAAGACGCTCACTTTTGAGAACCCATTACAAAGAACTGGCTCTGAACTGAAAAACACTTAAAAACCTTTATTAAAGTCAAAACTCAGCTAAAAACTGGCTGCAGGTGAGATTGGCATGCTCTGTGTGGTAAGACCCACACCAACCAGGAGAATAAAAGGACTGCTGTGTGAGTACAGAGAGAGGGGGTTTTTGTTAGCTCTGACATGTATTTGTGTCACCGTGCTCACTGACATCACAGAAATACAATCCATTATCTGCTGGCTCCAGATTCAGCATGGCAAATGTTCCGCTTTCAGCATCAGGCTTGGTGGCTGAGAACTTCTCAGTGCTAACACCTTTAAAGTCTTGTTCTTTTCTTTGCCCGTTGCTGTACACACAATTAGTTTCATGGTTTCTCATAGTTTCTCTGTACCAGTATATTTGGTAATAACATACATCCTTAGTATGACTGCAGGGTAATGTTGCTTTGTCCCCTTGGTTTTTCCACAGTAAGGGATCCTGGTTGACATCACTTGTACCAGTTTGACCTGTTAGTTTGACAGTGGTGGTTAACTTCAGTATTTATATATAAAAGTTATGTTGTCACATAAAGTTTTCCATTTTAAATACAAATAACATTAGAAACTAAAACATTTGTAAATTTATTTTACCTGAAATGCAGAGTGTAATTAGTAATATTCTGAAGATGCTTTGTTTGTTTAGTGTCAGATCCATGACATTCAGTCAGAAACTGGTCAGGCTTAGATACTTTTACACACATTGGCAGTGTCCAAAACGAGAGACCGGGTCCTCCAAAGGCCGAATTCGTCAGCCGCTTACGTTACAGCGCCGCTACGGAGGCTGTCCAAATCCGAAGACTCCTCTGATGCGGCCGAAAAATACATCTTTCTTTTTCCATGAATTGAAGGACTGGTCCAATGGATCCCACCATATCCCATATTGCATTGAGGGCCGACTGGAGACTTTTTTTTGCTTGTAATAGTGGATGAAGCAAGTGAAGGAATATGTTTTAAATAAAAATCTGGCGGTATAAAAATTAAAATTTTCAAGCGGTTGTGTTGTTAATACCTTTATCATTTGTATAGACATGTTTTTAAAAATTTTTGTCAGAAAAAAACTATCTGGTATAGCGAAATAAACATGCACCTGCGGTGGGTCCATTAGTTACACAAATATTGCCTTTAAGTTAATTTTATTGTTTTGTGACCTTAATAATGCTAATACATTGATATTTTTCTCATTTTTATCTAATTTTTCATCTGTTTAGCATCGTCACGGTTGCTAGGCGACCAGACACATGCCAGGTAAGGGCGGAAATAAAGCCAAAGGCTAGATAGTTTAAATTCACAGAGACTTTCTTCCGGTCTTTGCAGTCTACCAAGGACCCGGCCCACCTAAACCAGGTCCTTTGAAGGACTTGGCCTCTCGTTTTGTACACAGCCTTCAAGAACAAGATGTGGGTGGTACTTTCACCTGCTGCTCCCTGATTGGCTGGTACCTGATTGAGCCCACCTGCGGCAGGCTTTCCGGATGAGCATCTGGGGGATTTAAAGCAACACTGAAGATCTGGTCTTATCCTGGCTGTCTAAACATTTATTATTCCCTGGAGTTATTTACCTGTGCCTCCTTTGTCCAGTTGTTTCAAGAATCCTCCTGCCAATTTGGAACTGCCTCTGGAAGAACTTACCTCCTGCTCACCTGCCTGTCTGCCTCCTACCTGCAAAGATAACTCACCTGCTCAATCCTTTGGTCTTTCTGCCTCCTTCAATTGGAACCTGGTTTCCCTCAACTTGTGGATCCAAAACCTTCTCTTCCGAGCTGCCTCAGTCTCCACTCTCTATAAGAAAGATTTTTCTCTTCACCAAGGAAGACGGGTGACGGACCACTCAATCGACTTCCACATTATTGCAGAAAAGTCAAGATGAACACAAGTCCAAAACTTCAGCATGCATAACGCATTCTTTTTATTTTACAAGTTTATTTTAAAATGTTATGGGGATTTTATTATTTCACCTTTCAGATTTCAATAGTTTTTGTAACAGAAGAGAAGCTATATTACAAAAAAAACTGGTAAACTAAGCAGAGTTTTTATTATTGCAATTGTATCATTATTGCAATCACAATAAATTCATACTTCTCTGGATTTTTGTTTTATTTATTCATTCATTCACAAAAGAAAATCTGTTTACATTAAAAATAACCAAAGCACCAGTCATATATTAAATGAAACTAAGCGGAAGGAAGAATCTCATTACATCTGCTTCCTTTTTTCCTAAAATTGAATTCAAACAAAACGCTCTATCAGGTCCTTCTAGAACAACAATTTAGATCAGTACAGATATTTTATTTATCATATTTGATCAACCAAATAACCTTTACCGTTTTCTTAAATATAGAAACTTTTACAACACTTTTAACAGCAATGTCGAGACCGTTCCACAATAGGACTCCTTGATTTAAAGTACCTTTTCCATTAAACTGGTTTACGGTTTCAAAAAATCTCAATTTTTTTACGCTTATAACTCTCTCTCTTAACAAATTTTGATTGGGTGTTTAAAGGTAAGATGTTTTTGGGAGCCTTATACATTTAATATAAAAGGGATTTTTATACATCTCTCTGTTTTTCATGTTGGTTTAGCCTCTTTAACAAGAAATACTTACACCTCTTTTATAGGTTTAATTCCAGGCCAAAAAGTAGACTAGTCACACAGAGCTATTTATGTTTTGATCAATCAAGCTTAAAGGCAACACCTGGGCCCGAATGTACTTCAGTGTAAAAAAATTCTTAGCTAAAAGCCGAGACTAAAATTTAGTTATCAAGCGTCTCAGTCTCACTTTAACTGAAGTGTAAGAGTAATTCTTCAGTGTCAGTCTTAGAGCTGATTTACGACACTTAACCGCAAATCTGATCTTGGATGACGTCATTACAAACCACCGGCATGGACCAATCACTGCATCAGATTTCATGTTCAAGAATATCCTGAGTGATGTCAAGATAAAATTGTGAAAATCCTATAATCCATACATGTCACCTAGAAATGGTTGTCATAAATTACATCAAATTTCCTCATTTACAGAAAATCTTGCAGCTTGAATGTATTTAACATATCTCAGAGCCTGAGGTAATGTTGAGTTTGATCTTGAACCTAAATGTCTTCAGTGAACAACAAAAACAAGGGGATTTAATTTGCTGTTCTAGTTCTTTTAAGAGGGGAATGTACATTTATACACACACAATTTAGATAAATTTATGCATGTTTAAAACGTGAGAGTAGCACATTGACATGCTCAGAACTGATTAAAAGCAATTCTCCAACAACTTTCTTTAAAGTTTGCATACACTACACGACTTGGGAAAGTCCTTTGATGGATTAGTTGACAGCATCTGGAGGCCCACTTGTATATACATTTTAAGGAACCTGTCACACACACTTTTATTTCTGTGGCATCATGAGGAAAATGAAAGAAACCAGTCAAGACATCAGTAAAATGATTTTTATCTCTGCATCTCTTGTTCATCCTTGGGTACAGTTTCCAGATATCTGAGGGTTTCATGTTATCCTGTTCAAATAGTTTACACAAATCATCATGGGTATGTCTGGTCATCATACTGCTAAGGAAGAAGAAGAGATCTGTGTTCCTGAGATGAACATGTTTTGAGTAAGGCGCATATGCCAACTCAAAACAAAAGCAAAAATGCCGATGAAGCTGGTCTGAGAGTGTCTTTATTCACAGTGAACAAAATCCTGTACCAACATAGGTTGAAATGCCACAGCATAGTTTACAAATGCACACAAACAAGGACAAAAATTTTAAATTTGTTAAATACAGTATATATCCTACCATATTAAGTAGGACCCATGATGCAGGTTGTGCAAAGATGCCCCTGAGATGATTTAGCACGTAATAGCAGAATGTAAGATGCAGACAAGCAAAGTTTACCATGAACACTATAATCAAGTGGGTGGAATAAAATACAGGCACATCTGTCCTGAGTATGAACTGGAGGTCCCACAAAGTGGGGAAACTCCACTAAGGGTGATGGAAAATGAGTGGGATAGAATACTGTAGGGCTTTAAGATCTAGACTAAACAGGTGATGGCTAACCAACCAGGGATCACTCAGTTCAGTGACCTCCAAACTAGAAGCGTTGTCTTCAACAGATTCCAGGAATATTCTCGGATCCAGAAGTGGAATAAGGCCTGCGTCACACAGCAAGACAGTTATGCTGATTTTTGCCCTTCCGACAATCTTATGGACGTCCAGATTATCATGATGGCTCTAAAGATAATCTGAGCAGATATTTCTGCCTTGGGTGGGGAGTTGAGAGTGATCTAGTCAGCTCAGAAGGACGTCAAGACTGTTCCGACCTCAAATTGGAGATATTCAACATGTTTGATTTTTTTGGCCCGATATCACAGCGTGTGTGGTGTTCTCGAAGGAGCAACGAGCTTGCAGCCTGTTGAATATGACGTGCAGCCAATCAGAACGTGAGGTAATGTAAACATAAAGGAGAATCCAAAATACAGAAGCCATAAAAAGCTGTCATGACTCACCAGAAAAATCGCTGGATGTTAAAAGTCCTATGGAATGTTTTTTTCCTCTGATAAAAATAGTCCACAGATGATCAATATTGTTTCTTCTTCGTCTCAAATGTTTATTTAATTTAAACTCACTTCTTTCTGGAGGTCATGCAAGATTTTTCCTCTGACATTTGAATTCTCACGAGATTTCTAAAAGTCTTGTGTGATTTCACAACTGACACCTGAATGAAATATCTTTTCGTGTGTGGTGTGTTTTCTCTTGCCATGTGGCTGTACACTAAACCTGGTATATCCATGATTTTTTATCATCACGTGTGGGGTCTGTCCGTCTTTGAAAATCAGCTGACAATTTTAAAATCTTGCAGTGTGACCCAGCCTTAAGATTCTAAACAGAACTCTTATGCTCCCAGCCTCACTGGTAAAAGCTCTGAGTTTGAAGAGACCGTCAGACAGACAGACAGACACAGACAGAAATACAAACAGCCCTGTTGTGCATCACTATTTAACAGCTTAATCAGGCTTCCATCAGTATTTTAAGTGATTCTTCATTCATTGAATGTGTTGAATCCAGTGCTGCTGTGCAAAGGAATTTCTTCTGTTTCTCTAAACTCCTCAGCAATGTCATCAAAAGTGCGACCTCGAGTCTCTGGGAGGCGAATCCATAATAACATGAAGGTGAGCAGAGCCACTGCCATAAAAAGGAGGTAAACACAAGCACCACAGGTTTTCTATGAGAGATTGAGACAATAAAAATTATTAGATAGAGTATTTTTTATTTTACTCCTACATAGCATTATGGCACAACATTCTTTTACGAGGTTAATGCTGCAGTAAAATACATCTAAACAATTAAAGAGACTCTACATAGGTACAAGGAATACATATCAGCAACCACCTTTCATGCAGTTTTAAACAAAGGTCATCTTAGTTTGAGAAAAGATGGAGTTGTAGCCACCAAACCTTGCCCTTACAAGATTACAGGACTTTAATGTCTTTCAAATTGATGTGGCAAAATGTTTGACCACATGCTCACATGAAAAAGTTAAAAATGCTCCAAAGTAGAAATCGACCAATACGGGTTTTTGAAGACCAATAACGGTTATTTTGACATCAGTCAACAGATCTACCGATACGTGCAGCCGATTCTTAAAGCTGACACTCCTTTATTCTTCCTCCATTAACAAGATGAAAATGACAATAACAAGTGTTTCACAAATCGCAATTTAAACTAAAAAGAAACATTAACTGAGCCCTGTCTGGTGTAGGCTGAGTGAAGTGCTGCCACACAGGATATAATTGTATTAATTAATATATATTGTATTAATCAGATTAAATTTTTTAATATAAAATAAAATAAAATGACACAAATGTTTTAAAACCCCAGCATTATTTAATGCAAAAACAGCAACAGGCCTAAAGTAAACTGTCAGAGGAACAGAGAAAAAGAGAGGGACACACATACATCTTGCTATCTTTGTGAGGACTTCACACACACACATACAGCAGCACTGCCTCAGCCTGTGCCCATTTTTTACATTGGGCAAAATATGCATTTAAACCAGCTGGCGTTAACAACAAGCTGAAGAAAACCTGCATCATGACTTTTATACTGCGGTCAGACGTGATATGAGCAGTGTCTACCTGGTTTGTATGTCTATGTTGGTTTACTCACTCTTTATGAACGTAACAGCGAGAAAAGACCGAGAGTTTTTCAGTTTTATTCCAGTGGGGGGAAGAAAAGAGTTATTCTTCTATGCCTCCTGTAAGTAGTTCCAGCATCTTATTGTTGCTGGCACTCAGTCTTATAACATACCAGCCGCTCTCTGCTAGGGAGGCAGCAATACATGCACTCGAGTGATCAAAGGAATAGATTGGCATGAACGTATCGGCCGATACCATTACAAGGAAAAAATGCAAATATCGGCCAAAAATATCGTCCGGACGATGTATTGGTCAACCACTACTCCAAAGTCATGAAGGAGATTTTATAATTGATTGACTAAATGTTTGATGTAGTTTTGTATTTTTATACTTTCTGACCATTGCAGCATTAAAGCTAAAACAGAGAAAGAGTTGGTGTGTGTGTTATCCTATGTTCTGTCTGTAGCCTAAACAAAAAGGAGTTATGTTCTAATGTCTGACATAAAAGTTACCACCTTCAGGGGTGTAACCAGGAAGAGACTGAAGAGGTTATAATGTTAAATGATTATGAAGTGTTTTTTAGAAGTTGTTGGTGTTTAACAGAGTCTCTGTTAGATTCAGCCTGCTGAACTGCTTTGTTTGGGTTTTAGCTCAAGGCTTTATGCTGAGGCCTGTGCTGAATGCTGTGCTGTGAAACTGGAGTCAGAAGATGAGAATAAAAAACTGAGAAGAAATACAGTGGGTCCTGCTATTATTTAGACAAGCCATTTTTAACAACACATTATTTTCCACAGTCACGTGGAAAACAAGTGTAGCGCATGGCTCACTTCCCATGAAACATATGACCTCGTATGGTGTAAATGTGAGTTATGAAAAGGATTTTCAAAATGTCTGATATTGATGTTGCCAAAAGTGTTAGCCGTCAGAGAATTTGTTGAGAATGACTTGCAGGTACCACATCAAACTTTAGTTCAATTTGTATATTTTTGAGTAAGTTATAGGTCTTTCTGTGTTGACAAGGTTGAAGTGCTCAGATGACTCTAAGTATCAATCAGTTGTAGATTTACATGAAATGATCACTTTCTGAGAGCTTCACACCAATTCCTGATCCATGAAAGATTTTACTAAATCCATCCATCCATTATCTATACTTGTTTCTTCCTTCAGGGTCACGGGAGTCACTGGTGCCAATATCCAGCAATCACAGTGCAAGGGGTGGGGTAGACCCTAGATAGGTCACAAGTCCATCCCAGGGCCACACGGAGACAAATGAGACAGACAACCATTCACTCTCTCACTCACACCTAGGGACAATTTATGTTGTGTTCACACTGAACGCGATTTGAGTGTCAGCTTTACATGCATCAAGCAGCATCAGGAAGTGCTGCGGAGCGTCTAGCGCGATTTCAGTGATTTGAGCATTCAACGAGCTTGACATGTGATTCGTGCGTCAAGCACATCAAACGTTAGAGTTCAACAATCTGAACATTTGAAGCTCTACGTGGAGCGTCAACCAATCAGAGAGACTCCACTGTAGGCGCTTTTCCACAGGCCAGGTTCAGTAAGGCTCCACCCCACACCCCACCAGTTTTTAGTCTTTCCACTACTGTCTGCTCTCACCCCCTCTCAGGGCCGGTTCTGGTACCACCTCCTGAGGTAGTCCTAGTACCAGCACTATTTGGGGCGTGGAGGTTCCCGAAGCGTGTAGCAGTCACGATTGGCCAGTGGGGCTACGTTATCCGCCCTGGATGACATAGTTTATTAACAGATGCGCTAATATTCAGAGCGAGCCGATTTACTGAGATTTTCCAAATGGCGGCGTGCCGGGAAAAGCTAAAAACATTGAGCTGGTTTTCAGTGCAGTGAAGAACCACAACGACCGGAGAGGGTCAAACCAGTGGGACTAGGTTTGGGTAAATGGAAGCGATCTCTCTCTACAGCCACTGTTCTGGCTGCTGCTAACTGTAAACTGGACTCTTCACAAACTTCAGAGACATCTGTAGACGGTGAGTGCTTCATGCATCTAATGAGATATTGAATGTAATTTATGGGACACATGTCTCGCTTGTCAAACTGTACATTTTATTTAGAAAGTTTGTACCAATGTGTCCTTTGTGCGTGTTCGTTTCCAATGCTAACTAGTTAGCAGCTAGCTTGCTAGCGGCTGTCGCTAGTTAGCGATCCAGGTTTAAAAACTACACCCCAGATTTACATTTATTGTAATTAGTAATTAATGTGACCATATTCGAGGCTAATTGTTGTTTTTTTGTTCAGAGTCACCTTCGACAAGAGACCAGCTGAGCTCCTGGACCGCTTCTCCGACATCAATCGGTACCAGCTGCCCCGCTAACCGGGTCGAAGAAGACAGAAGCTGCAGCTAGAGGAGAGCTTCTCCTGTTACATTTGGACTTTGAAGTCGTTTTTTAGGTCATTGTGCTTTTTTAGATGTAGTTTTATATTGTCTGACTTTTATATTGTGCAATAAAGATACTATCAGCATTGCTGTTTGTTTTTCATTGTGTTAAACCCATAAGGAAAAAACTCAACATATTTACTTACACCCCTAGGTATAAAGTGTGCAGTAACTGTAAGTTTATTTATAAGAAAAGCCTTTTGGTTTTGTTTTACTGCATTTATAAGCAACGGTTTGCTGTAGTAGGGTATGAGTATTATTTACAGACTAAATATCAGACTTTTTATGTCAACAGTTAGCTGCAGGACAGAATAAGCAACGATAAACAGCAGCTTCAGTGCCACCCACTCTAAAAGACGTTACTGCCCACAGAGCGGGGACACTAGTTACTGTGGAAAACCACCTGGAGCCGAGTAGAGCCGACCCGAAGAGAACCAAGTGGAGCCAGACTTCCAAATGCAAAAGCGCCTTGTGTGACGTAGTGACAGATTTTCCGATGGGACAGTTTCCTGAATGATGTCCACTAACCTGAGACAGATGGACAGGAGCTCTTTAGTTGAAATTGAGCATCTGTATTCAATGTCCTGGCAGGAGGTACCAGCACCGATGTGGGTCAGCGGCTCATCAAATTGAGCTTGGGACATAAATAGTTCTAAATGCGAAGCCTCATCAGCTCGCAGCTCCTGGATGGAGAAACTCACCAAACTCAGCCAGAGCGTCTCTGAATTATCTGGTGAATTAATTATTAGCAATACATTCTCTTGAGTTCAGTAAATAAAGCAAAGCCACTCCTATTTGACAGGCATAGCAACAGAAACCACAGATCCACAGGTGAGCTGTCACCTCTGAGTAAACAGGATCACCTCCACATCTGGGGCTGTCTAGGTGGAAATAACGTGTTCTCACTAATAATTTTTTTTAGGGTACTTGAGTTTTCTCCCACAGACCAAAAACATACATGTTAGATAAATTGGTAAGTATAAATTATCCCTAGGTGTGAATGAGAGGGTGAATGTTTGTTTGTCTCTATGTGGCCCTGCTATAAATTGGAGACCTGTCCAAAGTTGGAGACCTGCTTCTATCACTGCAGCTACTATGTAATAATTCTATCATATCAACTAAAAGGTTACATGCTGTCTGGAGATGTAGAAAAAGAAATGCAATTTTGTTCATGTTACGGGAATATCTGGAAAGACGCTGACAGTGGAAGGAAGGTCCAGCTGCAGCCACAACTGTTACAATTATTGGGCAGTTGGAACAGATGAACAAAGATAATGTTTGCTGCATTAGAACTTATTTGGCAAATGGGTTTCCATCTCCCCTTTTGCGCATTAACTCTTTTTCGGAAAATCACCTCAAGTGAGCATGAAACCCTTTTTGCAAAATTAAGAAGGTTTTTGCAAATTTTGCCATTTCCATTTACCTTTTCCAATGTATTACCTCAAAATGTACATAAAAAACATTGATGGAAACAAGGCTAGTGACTGTTGGAGATAAATCTGTATAGTAGTTTAAGAGATTTTTTATGCTACAGAAAATTTAACACACACACACAGACACACACAAAGACATGGGCAAAACTGTCTTTCTGGCTACAGAGATAATGTTTAAAACAGATTTTGTAGTCCTTTCCCTGGATAACTGGTAACTTAAATGATTCAGTCTGATTTAAAACACAGATGAAAATCAAGCAGTAAAATCAAAAGATGAACTGTTCAAAATGTTTGTTATGTAACCATAAAACATACCAGTAACGGAGGAAAGAGAAGTGCCAGAACAAACTTCCCACTCCAGTTCAGCATGCTGGTGAAGGCCATAGCGATAGGTCTGCCAGGCTGGTCGAACAGCTCAGCAGCAAGGAACCAGGAGATGGGACCGGGACCCAGCTCATAAGCTGAGACAACACAGAAAACTAGCAGCACCTGCAGGCTTCGCAGTTCTGGAGTCAGGTGCTGGACAGCAGATACAGAAATTACTGTTAAATGGATGTTTTTGTTTGTCTGAAAGTTACACATTCACTCTGGCTATAATGTACAGTGCAGGCCAAAGTTTGGACACACCTTCTCATTCAAAGAGTTTGGTTTATTTTCATGGCTATGAATACGAATATGAAATTGTAGATTCAAACTGAAGGCATCAAAACTATGAATTAACACATGTGGAATTATATACTTAACAAAAAAAGTGTGAAACAACTGAAAATATGTCTTTAATTCTAGGTTCTTCAAAGTAGCCACCTTTTGCTTTGATTACTGCTTCACACACTCTTGGCATTCTCTTGATGAGCTT
>JARVJO010030743.1:0-11433 GCA_031762555.1 Cynodonichthys magdalenae | reverse complement strand
TCTTCATTTTCACATGGTGGTTGGCTGGAATCCTGTTTTGGTTTCTTGTCTGTTTTCAGGAAAGCCCAGTTAGGATAGCCACACTGCTCCAGGGCCTGTCTTGTGTGTGACTTCTCCTTCTCTCTGGCTCCTGGGTTTGAGGGGACCCTTTCTTCTCTGTGGTACAGAGTTCTGATGACTCCTAACTTGTGTTCCAGTGGGTGATGTGAGTCAAAACGCAAGTACTGGTCTGTGTGGGTGGTTTTGCGATACACGTCTGTTTCCAACCTTCCTCCTTCAGAAACATCTGAGTAAATCTGGGATCTTTTACTAACATTCAGCAGAAACAAACACACACACAATATAATGTCTAATCACATTCTAGCAGTATTTTTCCTAATTGTTTGGCATCTGTTTAGTTTTTCTCCATTGCTTGGAGAAACCAAAGTTTTTCAAAGTTCTCCTGTGCTGCCATCTAGTGGTGGCAGGGGATGTTGCACTCTTTATATCCATCAACAAGCTTCTGTCAGAATTCCGGCAGATATTTGACCTCTTATTTTCAGAATTGGTAAAGTTTGTATAAAGTAGTTTCCTGAAATTTGCCTGTTTTTTTTGTAAGCACAGTCCACATGTGAAGGTTTTAAGTTAATCCATTCCTAGAGGTACATAAAGTACTTGAAAAACATAACTTACTGAAATTAATTTCACTGACAAGAAAAGTACTTAAGTAAAAGTCCTAAAACTGCTCACAATACTTAATTTACTTAACTAAACTGGTTTCACTAAATTGAGTTGAGTAAATTGAGCAATTTTTGGAAACAATGATTGGACTGAAACCATTCAGACACTTCATCATCTCAGATATAACCTTCATGTTGTACCTTGATGGGTTAGAAGTTATTGTTCCACTGCGTCTGGAGATTACTGGACTGCTCCTGGGCAGGAGGAACTTTTCATCCTCAGTCAGAAAAGTTGGTTCCTGTTTGTTTGGAAGGTCAGCCTGGTTTGAAAGTGTTCTATCCTTGTCACCATCATCCTCCTCACCTTCAACACTGCAAACAGTCCTGTCCTTTACACTGGGCAAGCCTGAGCTTGTGGCAGTGCTCCAGGAGCATCGGGGAGAATTTCTGAAGGCTTTATGGCGTTTCTTTTTCATTAAAGGTATATGTGGAGATTGAAGGGGTAATGTTAAGTGTTTTTCTTCTCTGCTGGTTTCTGATTGTGACAGAATGAGAAAACGAGGGGAACTTGAACTGGCTGAATGTTGGTTTTGATGAGAAAACATGTCCGAGGTTTCTAATAGAAAGCAGAGAACAAGAGAGCATTAGTCCAACTGTAAAACACTAATATCATGCTTCCTGGACTTTTAAAAATAGTAAAATATTTTCAGACTGAATGTTTGCTTTTAAAAATACAGCCCAGTTTTAAAAAGTTTTGGAAGTTGTGTAAAATGTAGGAACAGATGAAATCAGTGGACAAAACTGCGACAACTTCAAAACAAAGCATCATTTTCCTCCCTGTATGGTCAGAAATAATTCTGATGCACGAACATGATGTGAGGGAGTAGCGTATATTTATGCGTACTTTGATGCAATGATCATTTTGATATTCTGATGTGTGCACGCAACCTTTTCATACGTGTGCACCGTTGATACATGAGGCCCCTGGCATCAAGACGTTTTCAGTGTTGTTAAAAAAGTGGGGATGCTTCCCAGTGGTTAATATAACAATATTTTTTTCTTTTTTAATGTGTTGCTGTCATCTAATTAAAAATGACACAATTCTTTACAAAAACTGGTACAATGTCTTAGTTTAACATTTGATATTTTTTCTGTTCTTAGTGAACAAAATATGGGTTTATGAGATTTGCTAATTTTTTCAATTCTGTCTTAATTTGCGTTTTACACAATGCTATAGTTGTGTTTCAGCAACTCCAGGGTGTTGTGAAACTGTAAAATAGTCTGGAAAGTGCGGTGGATCTCACCTGAGCCTGTCAGAGCTGCGGCTGCAGGACGCTGTGACCCTGCAGGGCCCACATACCAGCTGACATACCCACATCTGTTCAGTGATGACGACACGTCAGTGCTGGTTCCCATCTGAAGAGAAGACAGACCGCAGTTCTCACTGACAGGGTTTCATTTCATCAACTACTGGTGAAAAAAAAATCTGTGCCATAGTAGGAAAACACCAAACTTTCAAAACTGCTTTCAGTGTGTCCATTAGCACTGAGAGCAGTCTGAATCTTTAGAAACTTGACTCATATATTTTGGTTTGGAAGGAGGCTGGTTCTGCTTTATCTAACACTAACCCTTTTGTTGGTTTAGGATTCAGGATGGATCTACTGTGTTTTTTAAACTATTTTATTTAAATTCAATTTTCACTTTAAATAGGTTAAATATACTAAGACCACACAAATGTAGGTGCCCATGTCTACACACAGCAGCTTCACTTCTACTTTCAAGCTGAAGTGAAAACACTTCACCAGATTTTCTGCTGTAACTTTAATAATAATAAACAAATGTGGCTAAATAGCAATGATTAACTAAATACCTTTAAAATACTGCAAAGCAAAATATATGCACCTTCTTAAAACATGATAAACAACACAGCTTTCATTCGGTGATCAAATGATTCAAAATGATGTCCAACATAACACCAAATAAATGTTTAAAGGCCAAATAATCAAACCAATTCTCACTGCTCTATTAACACTGCTGATATAAGAAAAAGTAAATATAAAACCTTATACTCCACATTGTCTTTCTGTCCGTCCATCCGTCCATCCAGTTAGGTCAATATCAACTTGGACAGAGACAACAATTTACTAACTTTGGTTCTGTACAGCCTGGTCCTTGCCTACCTATGCAGTTCCACTTGATTCTGATCTCCCTTCATTTCTCTACCTGGGATTTCTCTCATTGAGAGGGAGTTTTCTGGTAGAATTTAAACTGAGCCAATCAGCAAACAGAAGGAGTTATGAATGCCGCTCCGTCTGCTCCGTTTTAGTCTGCTTGAAGTTTAGCAACGGCAGCGGAGGAAGTGAATGAAGTGAATGAAGCCAGTCTGTGCTGAAAAGGCTTCCAAATTAAATTAAATTTGTCTCATGCATTTACAGCCATCTTGTTCGGCTTCTTTCTTCCCAGTGGGAAGTTAACAGTGGTCAACAGCGTACGCAATTTCTGGTTAGCATCTTAGCTTAGCTTCTTTCACTGCCTAGCTGGCATTTTACATACGCCACAGCCAAATATTAGCGATTGGGTAAATCAGATTCAATACTTTTAATCTTTGACAGAGTCCACGTTCATGTCTATGTTCATTTCTAATACTTGGTTGAAAACATTTTTTTGCCAATGACTGCCTGAAGTCTTGAACTCATGGACATCACCAGATACTGTTTCCTCCTGCTCTGCCAGCCTTATTGCAACAGTTTTCAGTTGCTGTTTGTTTGTGGGCCTTTCTGTCTCAAGTTTAGTCTTTACCAATTGAAATGCTCAATTAGGTTGAGATCAGGTGACTGACTTTACCATTCAAAAATATTCCACTTCTTTGCTTTAATAAACTCCTGAGTTTATTTGGCTTTATGTTTTGGGTCATTGTCCCTCTGTATTATGAAACATCAACAAATCAGTTTGGCTGCATTTGGTTGGATTTGAGCACACATTATGTCTGTGAATACCTCAGAATTCATCTATCTGCTTCTGTCCTGTGTTACATCATCAATAAACACTAGTGGCCCAGTGCCACGGGCAATCACACTACATCCCCAATGTTTTACAGATGATGTAGTCTTTGGATCATGAGCATTACTCTCAAGAATCTGCTGATACTGAGTTAAATCTATGTTGTCATGATTTGTGTCTTTTTGCTTTTATTTTCTAGTGTTTCTCAGTTCCCCTGTGTTTCTCTCCCCTGCTGTCTTGCTTCCAGCCCCGCCCCTGCTCACCTGTTTCCCCTTGTGTCTCCTCCAGGTGTTCCTCGTTTGTCCTCATTAGTTTGGCTTTATATTCTGTGTCCTGTGTTCAGTCTGTGTCTGATCATTGTCTTTGTGAAGTGTTCTGCCAGATTCTTCTCTCTGTGTTCTCTGAGTATTTTACTTTTTGTTTCATTATTAAAGCCTTTTTGTTACTCCTTGGAATTTTGCCTGTGCCCTGGGTTTGTCCTGCCTGCACCTCACATAATGATTTGACCAGCATACCCAGCCTGCAGGCAAACATTTTCAGGTTTGCCTTTGCCAGGTGACAGCAAGCTGTCGCCTGGATCCTCTTCGGCCAGTTTTTCCTCCCCTGCTTCAGAGGAGCTGGTCCCGTCCCTGCCACCATGGGAGCACCAGGTTACTCACACGCTGATCAGCGGTTTGCTGACCATCCTCGGGTTGTCCCCCACTCCCGGCTCCAGACTTCTCCTCTGCCAGCAGATTGTGGACGTTATGGTGAGGTGTCTGGATCTGCTGCTCCTGCCTGGTCTCTGGAGGGTCAGTGATTATGCTCAGCTGGTCCTGGCTGAGTGTCTGAACACCCACTCCTGTGTTTCCTGCGCCGGCTGGTTTTTCTGGGTTTTCGCTGCCCGAGCGGTATTCTGAGTCATCTTAGTCATCCGAGTCATCTAGTTCATCTGAGTCTGCTGGGTCAACTGTGGTTCCTGAATTGGCAGTTCCAAGTGGTTCCAGAGTTGGTGGTTCCAAGTGGTTCCAGAGTTGGCAGTTCCAGTGGTTCCAGAGTTGGTGGCTGCAGAGTTGGTGGCTCCAGAGTTGGCGGTTCCGGTTGTTCCTGAGTCGGCGGTCCTTGGGGTTCATGGGTTGGCTGCCAGCGCCTCATTGACATCTGTGTCGACTGCCGTTGCCTCCACATCGCCTGGGTCGTCACCCATTGCCTCCTCTTCGCCTGGATCCTCCCTTGGCTGTTCGTCTGCTCCCGTCTCCTCCCTTGGCTCCTCGTCTGCTTCCTTCTGCTCCCGTCTCCTCCCCTGGCACCTCGTCTTCTCCCGTCTCCTTCTGTGGCTCCTTGTCTGCTCCCGCCTCCTCCTGTGGCTCCACGTCTGTTACCGCCTGGCCTCCTGCTCCTGTTGGGTCCCATGTTGGAGGGTTTCCTGACCGTCCCCCTGGACTCTTGTGTGTTTTGTCCTGATTACCCTGTGTTGTGTCTTGTCCACTGAGTCTGGTGCTTTTCCTTTTTGACGTCTGGAGCCGTTGTTGAGGGGAGGGTCCTGTCATGATCTGTGTCTTTTTGCTTTTATTTTCTAGTGTTTTCTCTGTTCCCGTGTTTCTCTACCCTGCTCTCTTGCTTTCAGCCCCACCCCTGCTCACCTGTTTCACCTTGTGTCTCCTCCAGGTGTTCCTCGTTTGTCCTCATTAGTTTGGCTTTATATTCTGTGTCCTGTGTTCAGTCTGTGTCCAATCATTGTCTTTCACACAATAACAGTCCACAGCGCCTTCTTACAAAATGAAGCTGGCTTGTCCAAAAGTGCTTTTGCATACTTCAAGTAATTCTGTTTGTGTTGAATTGTTGAACAATTCACAGTGACACCATCTGCAGCAAGATGATGTTGAAGGTCTTTGTTTTCACCATCTTTTGTCTCTGCCTCTCTGATATTTTTCCAGGGCTGCCACTTCTGGGCTTCACCAGGGCCCTCATTTATAAAGGATTGTGTGGAAACCATACTAAAAGTGAATGTACGGCCAAAAGATAAAAATGGCGTACGCCAAAAAAATCTGATTTCTAAAACTGTACACACACACACTTTCAAGCAATTTCCCTTTATAGATCACAGCTGGACATGAGAGTTTGCGCACAAGGTCCCGCCTCAGGTTCTGCCCTCTACACACCCACTCTCAGCCATAAACAGTCAATGCAAAGTACCTCATGATTGTTAAGGTGTATTTAAATGAGTCAGCTGATCAATTTTAACTAAAGCGATTGGTCGGTTCAGACAATCGCTCTATCCTGCGTCTGGAGGATGAAAGGTGCTGACAATTGCTCACGTGAACAAATTGTCTGTAATTGACACAAATTTTCCCTCATGCTGCAGGTTTACAGACATTTAGAGCAATCTCATAATTTTTTTCAAAAACTAAGCTTCAAATTTATTTTCTCTAAGAGCCTGCGCGATGATAAAAACAATAAATACAATTAAATAAGTTAGAAATAAGTTCACCACTCTTCTCCCCATCCTTCCCCTGCTGCCTGCGCTGACCATCTTCTCAGCCCCTCACACATATCCACATTCCCGCGCAGGTGAGAAATACAGATTTTAAAAAGGGAACCTTTTGGCTATAACACAGCCACCACTGGCGAGGGTGTGCGGGCCCTGCATGAGTACCCAAACTGTGAACCAGCCTTTGGCTGTCGTGCTCCATTGAAATGTCTCTTGTCAGGGAGGGGTCTGTGGGTCAGGGTCGTCTGAGGAGGAAGGAGATGGATGGAGATGCATGAACTTTTATTTAAGATTTAAGTTTTTATTTCAAAAGTCTTCATAGAAGCATAAATAATATTGTTCATAATCAGACTTATGGTAGATTTTAGATCATCTTTATCATAAGCTTTGTGAAAAAGCTAAGTGAAATTAAATATCTGAGAGTGATCATGATCAGTGTGGCTATATATCCTCACTTCACCATCTGTGTCTCATCTCCAAAATGAGTGTATCATGGGTCAGAGCTGGCGTGAGGGACCGCACATTTTCACGCCAAGTTTAGATTTTATAAATCACAACCTTTGCATGGAAAGTGGCGTACGCACGTTTCTGGGCTCCTTTAGTGCGTACGCAAGCTTTATAAATCCAACCCCAGAACTGTACCTGTGGTCTTCCATTTCCTTACTGTGCTCCTCACAGTGGAAAGTGACAGCTGAAATCTCTAAAATAGCTTTTTGTATCCTTCCTTTTAGTCATCATTTTGAATAATCTTTGTTTTCAGGTCATTTCAGAGATATTTTGAGGCCCCCGGCGTGTTGCCTCTCTTCAGAGGAAACGCAAAGAGAACAACTTGCAGGGTTAAATACATTTTCTCATAATTGAATACACTTGTCTATAGAGTTAAAGGTGTTCAAGTCAACAAAATGACAAATTTTTGCACCTATCAAATTTTGGTATGCAAATTGCTCGTTTTCTCTTACTCCAGTAAATCTAATTTCACTACGGAAATATTACTGTGTCCATCAGTTATTTGATGTGTCAAACTGAAATAGCTGATCCAAACACCCAAAGATTGGGAGATGAAAATTGACATGAAATGAAAATAATTAAAATGATCAGGGGTGCCCAAACTTTTTCATATGACTGTAACTATAATTTGATTATGTTTAAGTAAACAAGTAAAAAAACAACAACTTTGTGTCAGTGTCCAAATCGATATGGACTTGTTTATACGATAAAACAGTCAAAAGAAAGCAGATTTTAGCACTAAAACATGCCTGAAAACCCAACAATTACATGTCTTATTTTTATGCTTACCTCCAAAACACAAAGTTCATCCTAACACTTAGAAGCAGCATTTTGTTAGAAGTTATATCTAAACATGAAATCAAATAAAAAGCTTAAATTGAAACTTTTAACACAGCTTCCTGTATGAGTTAAGAAGTAGGTTGTGATTGTGAATAATGTTTTCAATATGTTTTCAAATTCATTGAAACCAGACTAAAAATACAGTTCATTTCAGGAGGACCACTCACCATGTTGATGGACCTGGACTGCGGCTGCGAGGAAACCTGGTAGAGTCCAGAGTCAGAGACTGAGCCGAGTCTTGTCCTGTAAATGTTGTGGCAACAGCAGAAAGGAAGGCAGGCGGTTGATAAGCACTTCCTGTATTTAACAGTGTTCATTTGCCTTGTGCAGCTGTACACTCAGTTTTACCTCATAGCACAGCAAACTTCATTTCTCTTCAGTCATAACTCCAATGACCCAACATGATTAGGAAAAAAGAACTACCGGTATTCTGTGCTATTTTGGTTCAAATATGGACTTTTTTTTTCTTTTTTTGAATGACAAAAGTTTCTTCACTCACCATAAACTCATACTTTTATTTTTAGAATTTTCAAAATCTTTCGCAACCATTTTTGAAATAGTTCCTGTTGTGAAAAGGATTTTTTTTAAACGAGACCAAAGAGAAGCAGAGATTCACATAAACATGAAGCACGTGTTTTATCGTGACAGAGAAATTCACACAAACGAAACATACATTTTTACATAAGTAAAAAAGGCTTTCTTCATTCTTCTTCATTTAACCAACAAAGATATGATCAAAGAGCAAAGATGAAATACTTGAGCCCTCAGCAAAATGGTTAGATCACATCAACTGACAGCTGAAACAGGAAGTTTCTAAAAGTTAAGTATCAGCGGTTTTGATCAATCTGAAAAAAAAAGATAAAAGCAGTTCAGAGTCAGTTTTTCTGTGAGGAAATGTGTGAAAAAAAATGTAAAGCTTGTGTTTACTTTTACACAAGAAAACAGGGTAAATCTGTTCAAAATACTTCATCATAACTTCTTATTACTTCTGTTAAACATTTTCTGTAAAATTTGTATGTTTAAGAAAAAGTAATTTGAAGCAAACTGAAGCATTTTTCTAAGAAAACAGAATAATTTTTAGTAGTAAGAACATTTTTGTAACAAAACGTTTGAAGCACTAAGAGATTGTTTTTAGTAAAAGGTGAATTATTGAAATAAGAGGGAAAATTCTTTTGATGTTTCCTGCTTGGTGGTAGATCTTCACTGCTCCGTTCACACTGCAGGTCTTAATAATGCACAATTTTCATTTTGTTGCAAAATTCAGATTTATTACCTTGGATTTGCACAATATATTTTAAATGTGACCTCCATCAGACTCCAGTGTAAACTCCTCACGACGGTGCTGCAACCCACATGCACAGAAAATGATGTGTAAACACATTTAGCTCACTGCAGAATTAGCTCAACATGGATGCTACTTGTTAGCTTGTCGATTCTGAAGTTGTGCAATCAGAGGTTATTAAATAATTATCTGACATGCTTGTTTAGTTCAGTATATCTGAATCTGTTTCTGACTGGATTCTCCGGTGCAGCATTTTATTTTTAGAAGGAAGCAACATTATCAAACTAAAGTATGTAGCTTTAGTTTTGATACGGTCTGCGACTGACATTGGACATTACTATCATATATTTTTGTAGATTCTCAGTAATCCAGGTCAAATGCAAGTTATAATGTGAACACCCATGCAAAAAATATTGGATTAAAAGAAAAAAAATCAGAATTGAGCTCTAAGCGCTGCAGCGTGAAGCTTAGAAGTGTAGAACTGGTGTGGATTCTGGAGGCGTTCACATATTGTTCAACATTTTAAAGGCAAGTGAAAACTTTTTAAAGAAGTGGGTACACCCTTTACAGTTATGATTTGTGTCTTTTTGATTGTTGTTTGTTTTGGTTATAGATTAAATTCATTTTAGTTTAAATTTTCTGTTTCTCATGTCAGTCCTGACTCTTTTTCCTGCTCCTCCATCACTTATTTTCATTATAGGTTCAGCTGTCTTCACTCTTCTCAGTTCTTATTCATCAGGTTCACCATCACTTATCAGTTTGCCATACTGACAGAATGACAACTCAATTGGACCCAGCAGACTCCCTATTTGTTGGAAATCCATCTGCTGAAGAGGTGCTCAAGGAACTTCTCAACACCAACGCACAAACCTAGAAGTAGTATTATGTACCTCAAAATCCAAACCAACAGATTACCCACACCAAACTTTTTTTAAAAACAGACTATTAAAACTCTTGAACTCAGCCACCTTCCATCCATCTATTATATTTACCTACTTCTTCAACTCAGCCACCTCCAATAAAATCTTCTGAAGAGTTTTGGACCTCCATCTTGCCCTTAACCACAAAGAGACTCCATTTGCCAGCTGTACTGAATGTGACACCTCTCAAGTATCAGTGAGGAACTGAAACAGTTCATCATGAGGTTTGATTGTTTGTTTATCTTTTCTCATAAATGCTCTGCAAAAAGATTGTAACCTTATTTTTTCTGCTCTATCAACATTTTAGGTTTTTGTGTTTTATATTCCTTTTTGCATCATAAGAACACCATCCTGCAGTGAAGCATAGTGGTGGTAGCATCATGATAAAAACACCATCCATATAATTTAGCACTGTGGTGACAGCACCATGATGAAAAACACCATACAGTGAAGCACGGTGGTGGCAGCATCATGATGAAAACACCATCGTACAGTTATACATGGTGGTGGTAGCATCATTATGACAACATCATCCTAGAGTGAAGCACGGTGGTGGCAGCATCCTTATAACAATACCATTCTACAGTGAAGCACAGTGGTGGCAGCATCATGATCAAAACTTCATCCTACAATGAAGCACGGTGGTGGCAGCATCATGATGAAAACACGATTCTACAGTCAAGCACAATGGTGGCAATATCATGCATGTGTGTGCACGCGTGAGTACATGTTTTTGCTTCACGGTGGGGACAATTCTTGACCATTTCCCTGGTACACACAGCCTGGTGACGTTAGGGTTTGGCTCAGGTGTTTAGCTTACCTGTGAGGTCAGGTTTGGCTATAGAAATGACCGGAAAATGAATGGAAGCCATTGCAAAGTCCCCATAAGGAAAGAACAACAAACATGTGTGTGTGTGTGTGTATACTTGCTTTTGTTACGTATTTAGGACCGACACACATACTCTCTCTGTGCATGTGTGGGCTTTCTCAGGGTACTCCAGCTTCCTCCCACAGACCAAAAACATGACTGTTAAGTTAATTGGTAACTTTAAATTGTAAATAGGTGTGAGTAAGAGTGAATGGTTGTTTGTCTCTATGTGGCCTTATGATGGACTTGTGACCTGATGTACCCCACTCCAATGACAGTGACTATATGGGCAAGAAAGTTTTCAATAGAGAGTAAATACCTTAGCAAGAAATAGCTGTCCTGAAATGAAAACACACATGTTCATCTGCTGATTCTGCACCGTCTCTTCTAAACTCATCAGACAAAAACATTTCTCCCAGATTATATTTTCTTTCAGATTTCCTCTGTTTTCCTGTTTCATTTTTACATATGTATGTTTTAACTCCACTGGTCGCTTTTTTAGCTTTAAAACAGACCACTGCCAAATCACAGAGACGTGCTGTATGCTGTCAGACCTCTAATGTGCTTAGTTTGAGTTTATAATGACTTTTATTGTGAAATGCCTTTGACATGGCACACCATCACAGCTGCATTTACTTTCCTCGGTGTTACTAAACTCGGATACATATCAAGCTAAATCGATAACAGCTCACATTGACACTGAAAAGACAGATTTGGCATTGAAAATTCAAACATTGAAAATTCAAACATTAAAAAATAAAACATTGAAAAATAAAACATTGTCATTGTAAAACAAAAGAGTGACATTGAAAACATTGAAAGTGAAAAACCTACAATGATATTTTTATTTCACGCTGCAGATTTTTTTTCAATGTTTGAATTTTCAA
>JARVJO010030742.1:0-11436 GCA_031762555.1 Cynodonichthys magdalenae | reverse complement strand
CCCCCCCCCCCCCCCCCCCCCCCCCCCGCCATTGATATGTTCGCATACCCCTCAGAAAGTATGTAGTTGCGCCCCTGATACCCAGGAATGTCAACCAACTCACCTGAACAACC
Organism: Cynodonichthys magdalenae; assembly: GCA_031762555.1. Lineage (NCBI taxonomy): Eukaryota > Metazoa > Chordata > Actinopteri > Cyprinodontiformes > Rivulidae > Cynodonichthys > Cynodonichthys magdalenae. The sequence goes on along the minus strand of JARVJO010030742.1, from coordinate 11,323 downwards.
TGGTTTTGTTTTTTAAGTGAAGTGGGTTTGTACTCACTGGTCCCGGGTCTGGACAGTACAGTCAGGATCAGAGTCAGGCCCAGGCCGGTGACATGAGCCGCTATCACCGCCGCCCTCCGCAGCCACACGTAGAACCAGAAGTCTCGCATCCCCAGCCCCTCACCAACCGAGCTGCGCTTCACATCGGACGGCATGCTGAGCGGGCTGAATGTCGGGCTAGCTACCGCCCGCCCCGGCGGTCCAAACAGGCGCGTGCACCTGGACCCTTCATGAGCTCAGGTCTTAGGAGGAAAAACCACTAAACCAGCTCAAACAACAGTAACTGTCACCCGACAGTTCCCGGAAGTAATAACAGCAAATCGGAGAAGTCAACTATCACGTGACTTTGTATGTGCTAAACGAGACGCCATTTTGAAACAGTCATTCAACACAGACCCACAGTGCTGTGCCATGCAACAGTTCTTCTGTAAGGTTTTTTTGTACTAAGGTTATATTTAGTAATGTGTTTTTTTTACTGACGAAACATGGATATCAGCTGCAGGAATGCTCCCACTGCTGGAGGGTGAAATTAAACTTTGCGTTTGTATTTCTGTTAAAGGTCTGTCATTAAAACACAGACAGGTTTTAATTGTGGCGAAAAGTTTATGAATTTTTTTTATCCTCCAAACACAGTTGAATCTACAAACTGTTGGATCGGTCAGTAAAGAAACTGCACAAAATGTCACCAACACAAAAACTCTGTCTCAGTATTTGAAAAACATAGTTAGGAAAGCCCTCTCATATTTATGTTTTTATGATAATATAATTGTTGCACATTCAGTTGTTTAAAAAAACAAACAAACACACAAACTGTTGTGCTTAAAGTGCAGTGTCTGTGACCCAATGACCCTGCAAATAACTTCATATATAATTTTCCAAACGAGGACAACTTGAGGCACTAGCAGAACAAATCAGAGCCGGGGCGGGGCAAATGGTCGGGCCCTTAAACCTCATAACATCATTTTATACAACATACACATGCCTGCAACAGTCGGGCTTACAAACTTCAGCACCACAGATGTCATGTAAAGTGCATCAGACATGAAGTATAACAAAACAAGAAAACAATTAAAACAGTCAGCTACTAATGATTAAACACAACTTTAAAGCAGTTCAGCACCACAGATAGTGATCAGATTATTTTGACACACGCTTCATCTATTTCAACTCAGAGCCTGTACCCTATCAGTAGATATAGTTTAGTAAAACTGGAACAGCGGCCCCACATGTTCACAGTTTTAAAAGAAAGTACTTCAGTATGGAATTAGATTTGTGCCTCAAAGTTTGTTTGAAATTCTAAAAGTTTTTCTCAATCTTTTAGGCACCAATCTAATTCCATACTTTAGGCTCATTCAGCACTACTGAAGGACAAACAACAAACCTTGTGCTCCGAGAACTCGTCCATGATGATGTATTTTCTTTGATCTCTCGTTCTCTATGGACAACATGACAAGTCCACTCAGTCTCCTGTCCCACTGTGTTCCTCAAGTGCAGCATGTCAAGTTGTACGGATTGTCTGTCATTTTTTCTGTCATTTGAAAACCTGAAAAAAATCTATGAGATTGGTCTATACATCAGTATAGACCAATCTCATAGATTTTTTTTCAAGTTTTACGGGGTTTTTCAAGAAACTTAGTTTAAATTGTATTTGACATGTCAGGGCCTGTAGGACATAAAAAAAACCCATAAAATAACCATCTTCCAACCTGCTGTGCCACTATAAAAAAAAGTTTTCCCCTCCTCATTTCCGCAGCCAACAGGTTCTAAAACAAACCAGACCGGGCTCTCATGGAAACATTCAGGGGAGGGCCCACTTACTCCACCTCACAGCAGGCGTTGTAGAGGGTGGGCTCCCTACTGCCTCTGAACCAATTCGTCTCGTCGGGTCTGTGAGGAGCTCTGAGAAGAATGTGCAGGAAATGCAAGATTGCACAATAAATTCAGTGTTAAATGTGGAAGTTTGGGTAAAAGAAGTCATTCTGTGGAAGACAGACTAAACACAGTTGAAACTGCATCGCTGTTGACTTTTTGAAACTTCTGATTTCAGAATAAAATGCCTGTGTATCGTGTGTGTATTCATATGTTGTGAACTGGATGTTTCTGTTTCCTAAATTACATTTACATCATTTTTTGACATAATTTATTTTTTTTGACATCATTTATGTATAAATATATCCATATATTTATTAAAATAGCAATAATTTTGAGAAAATTGATCTGTCTTTGGTGAATTATTTTGAAAATATGGAAGTAATGCTCATTCTTCTTCCTGTTGGTGCAGTGTGATTTTTGTAGATTAACTACGAAGCAGCTTCAGCGTCGGGCAAAAGATGACTCTAATTTTGGTGTGTCGCCCTCCCAGCCCCCCCTGAAGCTCCGCCCCTGACTTGAGGCTTCGATGGGCAAAGGCACTGCTAAACACGTTGCCAAATTACTCTCCACACTTAAAAAAAAAAGTCTGTTCATCAGAAACTGAGTTTATCCTGTTCAAAGGTCAGTAATGAAACTGTTAAAAAACTAAAAAGTAATAAAAAAATCCACTGGAATTGCTTTTTTAATGATCGTCAATAAATTGTAAATGCTTGTCCACAGATTTCTTCCAAAGACTATTCGTCCATGGGCTAGGGTCTGTCACCATGCACCCCCCCACTACTGAACTCTGTTATTTTCACATACCCTAGGGTCCACTCTTTCAGAAAAAAAGTTGGGTCTCACTGCCCCCCAGGGACCACTTTTTTTACCACACCCCTTTTCCATTGTGACCATCAAAGTTAGGGGTAAACAGGAGCCAATAACTTTGCTGTAAACAAATCAAAATTTATAAAAAAGGATCAGCAGATTTGTATTGATTAGCTCTTTGATTTAAATGATATTTCATTAGCAAATATGCAAACAATGATGTCACCAGGGGATCAAAAGATCACAACCACAACAGAAGATGAAAATTTTCATCTTTTATCCGAGTTTATCTCACAGATCTTAAATATTCAAATTATTTTGCATTTTCATGCACCTTAGGATCCACTTATTCAGAATAAAGTCTGTTAACAAAATGAATGTTGGTAGTTACTGCTACCAGTTATTGACCACACCCATACTCATTGTATGCACAGTTCACAATTTCTAGATGTCAAACTTACATGTAGATTCAGAATAAAACCTCATAAATCTGGTGTTAAATGATAGATATCGACTTACATTCATACACGGTCCATCATTCCACTACTGAATATGCAACATAATCACACATTTTTGTAGTATGATATGGACCACTCAGTGTGGGGCTGAATTTTAGGACCGAGTAGTCTGCGCAGGGGTTAGGATTAACAAACGAACAGCTGTAAGAGCATTTTGCATTGAATTATGATTTTTGGTAACAGGTCAGTAAGAAGCCTGGGTTGTAAAAGACCATTTTAGAGGCAGAAGTTCACCAGTCTGCAAAACAAAAATCTGTATAAATATTGGAACGATTTCATAATTAGTAAAAGAAAAGTTGGGAGGACTTTGAAAAACCCATCGTCATAATACAGATTGAAATATTCTGGAGTTTTTTCTGAGATCAAAGGATAAGGCCAGATGTCTTCTGTGGTGGGAAGTAACAAAGTACAAGTACTTTGTTACTGTACTTAGCTACATTTTTCATGTATCTGTACTTTACTTGATTAGATTTATGGATACTTTTGACTTTTACTCCACTACATTTCTGTAATGTGTTGAAGTAAAGTTACATTCATGTCAGTTTTTTAACTTGTTTTTTATTTTTGTTTGAAAGTATGTGGTGAGAGGAGAATTGCGATAATTGGTCCACTGAACTAAAGCAGAACCATCAGACACAATAAATCCCATCAGACCCTTGTTCATGAAAAGCGGGGTGATTCTACAGGACCTGCTGGAGCCCACCCAGAATGATTCCACTGGTCAGACAGAGGAAATGCTCCAACCATGGCCTCATTTAAAAGACTTAAAGTTAACAGGTTCAAAAAAACGACTTGGAGATTTGATAGAGAATTTACAGCTTCTGTAGCTGTTGTCACAATCTCCAAGCCCAAGTGTGAACAGTGTCACAGAGTGAAAACAAAACCTGCATCATCTGCAGCACTGTTCACCAACACCATTGATCTGTTAGAAATATACACACTTCATATTATAGACCATTAGGGAATACTTTAAGCAAGTACTTATATTTTAAGCATTTTAAAAGCAAGTACTTACTTTTACTCAAGTATAAATGTTAGTGTGGTACTTTTACTAGAATACATTCTTGTCTGTTTATCTGTACTTTTACTAAAGTACAGTGTTTGAGGACTTTCTCCATCACAGGATGATCTTCAGGACCTCAGAGGTCACCTCTGGAGTTTTCTACCCCGATGTTTGTGGAACTCTAGAGGCACCAGCCGCTTAAAATATATTTCCCAAAGTATTGCCTCACCTGTCTTGACTCCTATGAGCTGAAGTGACGTCCCAATCCTAATCCACAGGGTTCAATATGAGGTTGGTCCATCCTCTGCAGCTAGAACAGCTTCAGCTCTTCTGAAGGCTGTCCACAAGGTTTAGGAGTGTTTATGGGGACTTTTGACCGTTCTTCCAGAAGCTCCTTTGTGAGGTCAGATACTGATGTTGGACAGAAGGCCTGGCTCTCAGTCTCCGCTCTAATTCATTCATCCCAAAGGTGTTCTATCAGGATGAGGTCAGGACTCTGTGCAGAACCAGTTCACCCACACCAGACTCTCCATCAGTGTCTTTATGGACCTTACTTTGTGCACTGGTGCAGTCATTTGGATGGGTGAGTAAATACTTATGAGAATATAGCCTATGCATCTGCTGTTGTAATGTCATTTTGTCAGCTTCTCTTAATTCAATGTATTTGTCTGGCAGAGACCTTCCTCATACCTTCATCTGCACAAACCCAGGTGTGCTCTGAATCTCCTGACAGCACAACGATCAGGCTTAAACATGATCATTGTGCTCATTTTGACACATCCTGACGTGTTTGTGGAACCTGTAGTCGTTTATACAAGAGGCCTCTGTACACAACACAAAAACTCCCTTAATCCAGTACTCTAATGGGAAATAGTCTTGAGTTAAAAATGATAGACAAACCAAGTGGGAAAATTATACTCAAGTTTTTTTAATAAACAAACATATTCAATTTAGCAGCAACCAGATGGTCTTGAGGTATTTTTCAAATCCATTCTCTGAATCTCATACAATCCTCTCCATCAGACATTCATCCAGATCCACACAAACACTGATAGATCCATACCAACACACTCACATCAGAGGTTCACAGACAACAGGCACACACACACACACACACACACACACACACACACACACACATCCTGTAGACTCAGTCAGGGACTGAGCAGAGCTGGCTCCCTTGTAGTGCTTGTAAGGTAAGCACACCTAATGGTGCAGTTTTGGCTATGGGACAAAAAAGAAAAATAATGTTTCAGATTAGTAAGAACTGATGTTTCTTGCTAGATATAAATAAAGCATCATCTGTACAAGAATGAGGGATGTTTTTATAAACTAACATTAGGATGCATGAAGTGTGTGGAATTATCTTTGTCAATATAAATTCATTCAAAAACATACTTAAAACCACACAAGTTGAAATATAGTGTAGCTGTACAACAAATAAAACAAGACATAAGATGGTGGAAACATTTCAGTAAAAAAAAAAAAAAAAAAAAGAAACGGCTAAATAACACACTTTGTATTTAAAATACAAAGTAAAACAAATAGATTTACTGAACATGTGAGGCTCTAATATGATTTTCACGCCAATAAAAAAGCCCTGGAACATTTTGCTGATTGATCTACACAGAGTGGAGCACTCACAGCTTTAACGTTTGTTTCTGCCCATGTCTGTCTGGCCTTGCTTTTCCTACATTGTGGGGACAATTTTCCTTAAAAAGCAGCCTCGTAGGGACCAAACATGCATAGTCTTGTGTCAAAATGCAACTTACGGGTGGAGGGTTAGGTTTAGGACTTAGGTGTGAATTGAGTTTAGGTTAGTTTTAGGGTCAGGCAGGTACCTGTGAGGTTAATTTTAGGGTAAATGGTCAGGGTTAGGCTATAAAATTGACAAAAAATGAGTGGAAGTCAATGCACAGGCCCCAAGGGTATATACAAACCAGACCTGTGTGTGTGTGTTTGTCTGCAGTGTTAGCAAATATCTCATTAATGAGTGGATGGGTTTTAATAAAAATCTCAGAGGGAAATCATTGGATGTATGTAAAACTGTGAAATTAATTCAATTTGTAGTTTCAATTTTAATTTGAACCATCAGAAAAACAGCAACAGAAAACAGTCCTTACTAAATGTTTCTGCCGTATTCTGGTATGGGAGTTTGTTCTTTAGCCTCACCTCGTCACTGAGCTTCAGCTGCGCTCTGACTCAGGAGCGAGGAATTTCACTCTAAATAACTCTAAATAACAAAACTTTAAAAAGTTCCTACTTTGAATATTCATGATTTGTCTATATTTAAGCAGATGTTTATCTACAGCTGATAAACTGCTGGAGCTGACTCAGTTCAAGATGACCGACACAGACAATTTAATCAGTTTTACAGGTTTTGACCTGACGCTTGGTGTGGTAGTACCAGGCTGTCACCCTCACAACTCATCTTAAATTACACTAAAATACACACATGCAAAGTCTATGGTGGGCGAGCGTCAAGGAGCGTGGGGAGTGTTTAGCGTGGCGCGTTTAGAAGCGTTGGGAACGTTTTACGAGCATCAAAAGCTGGAGATGGAAAATCTGAATCTTGCAGCTCGACGCGGCGCGTCAACCAATCAGAGAGACTCCTCTGTGTGACGTACTGACTGATTTCCCGACGGGACAGTTTCCTGAATGATGTCCACTAACCTGAGACAGACGGACAGGAGCTCTTTAGCTGAAATCCAGTGCCTGTAGTCGATGACCTGGCAGGAGGTATCGGCACCGATGTGGGTCAGCAGCTCATCAAACTGAGCTCAGAACATAGATAGTTCTGAAAGCAAACCTCATCAGCTCACAGCTCCTGATGGTGAAACTCACCAAACTCAGAACGTCTCTGAATTATCTGCTGAATTTATTATGAGTTAATTATCTGGTGAGAGAGATAAATAAAGCAAATCCACTTTCTTTACTTCATCCAACATTAAACAGAGACCAGCAGAAGAAGAAAACGTGTGACGTGAGCGTCCAACTTGAAGCATTGGACGTGTTTTTGACACTCAAACTGTGTTCAGTGTGAACGCTGTATCAGACTTTTACATGACGTTACTGCTTGGGCTCAGGAAGGCTGTAAGAGTGAAAACAGCTGTGAAGTTTTAGCTTCTGTTTATTTAGTTTGCAGAGTTGAGCTACATTTACGACCGCTATTAAACAGCTGGGTCTAGATGGAGGACATGTGACCCCTGTGTGTGGCCAGATGACAGAGGGTCATAACTGGCTCTTTTGTAGAAGACCCTTTAAAAGCTCAACAGCTATGCAGAGTCAGTTCATGCTGCTGGCATCAATTCAGGGGCTGGGTCCTCATCAGTGCACGTTTATCGGCCACATATGTGCCCGCGCCGAGTGCTGTCCCAATTCAAAGGCTCTTCCTCATGCAGCCGACAAAATCTCAAAAAATCAAGGACGCATGCGAGTATCCCAGGATTCAATGTGCTGACAGCAAACTAAACAGAGAAACGAAGATGAAGGTTTTTTTGTACCAAGTTGGCACAGTTTCAAAATTCATCACAGACTAAAGAATTTGTTTTTATTTGTAAGTTTATCAACTTAGCTGATGAAATTCATGCTGCAATAAGATGTCAAATGAAATGCAACTACAAGTACTGATACTGGAGCTAAAACCAAATTATTGTCTTTTTCTCAATTTATTTATTTCCATGTAATGTTTTAATCATGAAGTTATTCTTCCAATGAAAAGACGTGTAAATACACGTCCCAACGCATTTTCACTCGGATATACAACTCATCACTATGGTAACGGGGGAGCGTGAAGGCTAGACGTCTCATTTCACAGCAGTTTTATGCAGCCTACCTGGACTGGGGAGGATGTGGCCCTGGTGGGCCTGGTGGGCTACGTGCTTATGATCGTGAACTGAGACACAGAGACCCTGTGAAAGTACCATGTCTGTGTCAGAACTCCTTGCTGCAAGTAAAAAGAGCAGATCTGCTGCTTGTGAGTCATTCCTTGCATCAAGTGTCTCCATTATTTATCCAACAAACAAAATTTGACCTTAAAAACACAGCTTTAAGGTAAATTTTAACTATAAATTTTAGGTTGATAAAAATGCTTCAGCAGCCATCTTGAATCAGGTTGGTTCCACAAGGTCATCAGTTGTAAACGTTTATCCCATGATGCTGTCAGGATGAATCATTAAATCTGTTCAGTGGTTCATAAATTAAAACACAGAGAAACTGGCAGAACCATTGTTGTGATAACTGTTTCCCATTTCAAGAGTATAAATAAGTTAAATTTGGTGAGAAAGGATGATGCTGTAGTGTTTAGTGAAGTTATTTTATGATTCCTGATGTTTTAGTTTTCTTTTCTCAAATGTGGAGATTGTTCAGGTTTAAGTTGTTTGTTTGAAGTTGGTTTTTAATAAGATTTTTTTTCTTATTTCTGCACCCTTTTCAATCAATAATTGATTTCCTTTTTAATGGACTTTTGTTTTTATGAATGAAATAAATGAATACATTTAAATAAATAAATAAATAAATAAGATTAGAAGTAGTTTTGGAGTTATTGTGTACCTATTTCTGCTTCCAGTAAACCTACCTTCTGTGTGCCCAGTTTCTTCTCTATGCCCCCAGCGAGCCCCCCACCTTTACCATCCTTCCAGGGGTAGAAGTTGGAGCGAGGAGAGGGTAAGGTGTTGGAGCTGGAGGAGGAGGAAGGCAGGCGCTGTGCTGAGGGTTTGGATGAAGGTGAGTGCACCTGTATGCCACCCCCCTTGCGTTTTTTTACCAGTCCTTGGTGCTCGAGCCCCCTCCCACTGCTGTGTCCATGCAGTCCTGAGTCCCCCGTGCCGGAGCGGCTGTGGGAGTTAGTGGCGGAGGGAGGGTCACGGGGTGAGGAATGGATCAAAGGAGGGTGTGTCCGTTTGTAAGTCCAGACTGCCTTGGCAGCAGAGGAATGAGAGTTTAAGAGGGAAGGCTGGGCACGGGCTTTACTGCTGGGGCAGAGGGTCCCGTTAGTCTGTCCATGTGCAAGAAAAGACGAAGAGGGGACTTTGGAAAAGGAAGGAGACGATGACGACGATGATGATGAGGAGGAAGCAATGGAAGAGGCTCGACCACGGTCTTGGAGAAGGATGCAGTTCCTCTCTGGGCCTGAGTGCTCTCCTTCCTGGGATAGGGCTTTTCGTTTACGGTGGGCAGCGGCAGCGGCCTCCTCCCGAAGCTTCACAATCTGCTTGCTTGCGCGGCCCACCGAGTTCTTGGGTCGGCCTGCACCTGCTTGCTGCCCTCCAGCAGGCTTTCCCAGAGGCACGAAATGAGCACTGGAGAAACCGCTGCCACCGCTCCTCGATTTATCACACATGATGGCCGTGGGTGGTCTCCCTGCACCGTAACCGGAGGAGGACGCATTTTTAAGGGAGGAGCTGATATGACTTCCTGTACGAACTTTAAAATGTAACGTAGAAGAGGATGTTGTGCCTGAGGGGACAGGAGATGTGGACGTGATGGACTTGGCTGCAGCTGGACACAAGTCAGTGGATTGAGGTATTTTCCTAGATGGAGAAAAGCAAAAACTAGTTACTAAATTACAAATCTGATCTAATTTAATAACTTATTCTAGCAAATGACTCTTTATATTAAAGGCCTAACATTTGTTGAAGGAAAGCATATTGCTCACCAACTTTCATGCAGGAGTTTTAAGATCATCTTATGTTGAGAAATGATGAAGTCGACACCACATTTTGTCAGCAGAAAGAAGCTTGAAGTTCTCTAAAAACCTTGTGTTGACTGTGGACTTCAGAAAACATAGTGGACCAACACCAGCTGATGAGACCTTAAATCCTCACTGACTGATGATGATGATGATAAGCAATGTGGGCCTCTTCCTCCAGACTCTATGACCTTGATTTACAGAGGACATGACATACTTTCATCTGAAAAGAGGACACTGGACCTCTGAAAGACAGTCCAGGTCTTTGTCTCCTCAGCCCAGGTGAGACACGTCTGTTGTCTCTGGTTCAGGAGTGGACCATGACTAGAGTTAATGAGGACTTAGCAGCTAAATAACGTTGTCCCTCCTGCTGACATCTTTACTGAGCAGAATTCACAGTCTTTACTTTTCTTTGTCCATCTTTCACTTTGACATCCCTCCACACAGCTGCTGCTTCTGGTGTTTACTGATGGTTAGCAAACGACTTTATGGTGCGTTACAGCCACCAACTAATAAGAGTGGATCAGGACGGATACGTTTAAGGAAAACAAAACCACAAAATAGATATACAGTATATAAACTACAGACAGCTGACCTTGGTCTCCCTCTACATCCAGACTGCTCAGCTGACAGATGAATGTCACATTGCAGTAAAGTGCTATCAGCTCTGTAATATTAGTGCTGGTAAAATTCTGAGTACAGGCACACAGTATCTGAACCAACATTCAATATTGGTGCATCCCTAATTATTCAAAGGTTTTCACAGAAGCATGTTTAAGGTGTTTTGCTGCAGGTGGACTGGTGAACTTCCTAAAATGGATGGTCTTATGAGGAAAGAACACTGTAGAAACATTAAAGCAACATCTTAAGACTTCAAGCAGGAAGTTAAAGCTTGGGCACAAACAGGTCACCCTAAGCATACTGACAAATTAACTATGAAGTGGCATTAAGACAACAAAGTCAATCACAAAGCCCAGGGGTCAGATTTATAAAGCTTGTGTTGCACAAAACGAGCCCAGAAACTTGCGTACGCCACTTTTCACGCAGAGGTTGTGATTTATAAAATCCAAACTTGGCGTAAAAATGTGTGTTCCCTCCTCCAGCTCTGACCCATGATACGCTCATTTTGGAGACGGGAAGCTGAGACACAGATGGTGAAGAGCGTAATTATAGCCACACTGATCATGATCACTGTCAGATATTTAATTTAACTTCATAATCAGACTGAGATTTTAGATCATCTTTATCACAAGCTTTGTTAACAGTATTATTTATGATTCTGCTGCTGAACCATAAGGACTTATGAAATAAAAAACTTAAATCTTAAATAAAAGTTCATGCATCTCCTTCCTCCTCAGACGACCCTGACCCACAGACCCCTCCCCGACAAGAGAC
>JARVJO010030741.1:0-11437 GCA_031762555.1 Cynodonichthys magdalenae | reverse complement strand
GCCACTGACGCTGTTTGCAGAACACCAGGAGACCACCAAGCCAATCTGTAGAAATCCAGTGATCAGAATCCAATATAAACCCAAACAGAGCAGAACAGAGGTCCCACCTTTGACATGTCCACCCATCGTAGAAAATTTGTTCCAAACATTTATTAAGAGACCAGCTAACCAAATCCATAAAAATAAAATATCCATAATTTCTGGTTTCTGATGAAAACGTAGAGGAGGCTACGAGCAGCAAAGCAGGGAAGATAAGGGAAGGCAGGAGAGAAGGAAAAAATGTCCTACTCCTCCGAGAGCAGAAAAAAAAAAAAAAAAGATTCTGGTTTTACTTTTGCTGATTAAAAACACAGCAGACTACAGTAACAAAGAGACTAAAGGTGAATTGGAACGTCACTGATCTCAGTTCCTGTGGGGTTAATCCTAATTATTGACTTCATCAGTTATGGCAGGGCTCCTGTAAGAAATGTCAAACAGTATTTTGACATATCTGGTCTTGTGTTTTTAATCGTCTCCATGCTGCAGGAAGTATCCCATCAGCGTTCTGTCAGAAACAATCTGTCTGCAATCACCGGACAGTAGATTCCACTTAACTGAAGCAAAACAAGAGACGTGGCTGCAAACTTCTGCCTCAGTGCTGAACTAAAGGCAGTGCAGAGGCTTTATTTTTAGAGAAAATGCTGTTTGATCTCAGTGCAGTGGCCTGTTGGGACCGAGTGGGAGTTTAGCCTTTTGGTTGTGGATGAAAGAAGCTGCTTCTTTCTCTTCTAACCCCTCGGCCTCATGATGCTGGTCCGGCAGATTTCAGGACAAACACTGTCAGCTGAGAAGATCGATGCTGAAACACTGACAAAAGCTCCACTCTGAACTTCATTTGAATGGCTGTTAGCGAACGCATGCCGTTTAAATCTGCGACGTGTTTTTAATCAAGGGCTGCAGATGTCTTTTGATCATATCATTATGACCCAGGTCGAGACACTAACGCAGCTCATTTTGTTAAAACACAATGTTCTGCAGAAAATACATCCACTTGGTTGGAACTGTTGGATGTGGAGCTGAGCCTCTCAAAGCTCTGGGTAAACTCGTGTGTTTGTCAGCAGGCTGCAGGATTTTCATTTGACAAATAGAAAAAGGAGATTTTTTTTGTGTTGCAAGCTGAGTAACTTTTATAGTCAACTCAAATAAAGATGGAGTTACAGCTAATTAACCTCAGCCAAAACAAAGAAAAATGACGATATTTCTGTTATTTCTCAACAGAAAATGATCTCGGTTTAAAACTCCTTTCCTTTAAGAAAAGCTGTTTGTCGTTTCGATGGATTGCGCCTTTAATTCCTTCTGTTACAGCCATCTGTAACGCAAAATAAAAGATTTGATTTGAAATTTCCAAACAGCCTTTTGATGAAAATGTAACACAGCATGAAAAATATTAAAGCTTTTCCACATTAAAGTGGTAAAAACTTATCATCACAAAGACTTTCGGCTTATATTCCATTAAAAGCTTGTGGTCTGTTTCCACGTCAGCTAAAATCTCCCACGTCACCTTAAGTTTTTTCCTTTTTTTAAAATTGTGTATCCTGCTTTGTAGGCTGAGCATTCATACGTTACTGTTAAAGAACAAAAAACAATGAAAACCTCAGAAAATGTAGCAGGTAATTGAAGCCCATACCACCAGTTAAATAGATAAAAAGAAAACTCTACAGGTCCTTCAGATTTCTAGCAGATGTTGGACGTAGTTGTGCGTCTTTAACCTTGGTTCTAAAAAGAACTGATTTCCTGGAGCTTTTTTATTTATTATTATTTTTTTTGTTTATTAGTAAAAGAACTGAACAAATGTGACCTTCAGTGCTGAAGATCTTAATAAAATGATATTAATTACTGTAATTAGACCCACCACACAATGCAGACAGAAAGAGGAGAATATTTCCACTAAACTTATTCAGTTAAAGTAGATCATTATGAAGTTATTGTTTATTTGAGTAAAGTCAGAACTGAACTTGTATGCGATGAAACAGAAAAGGTTTGGCTTTGTCTACAATAATTAGGTGGAATTGCACAAAGATACACTTCAATGCTTCAAAAAGTATTTTATTCCAAGGGAATGTTTGAGAACAATCAAGGTTTTAAGAGTTGAAGATTAAGTTTTTTTCACTCCCTGTTTTATTTTTCACCTACTTCTTCATAATCTTTTTTTAAACAAAAATCATCCAGAGATCAATGAGATTTTTCACTATTTGTTTTCTTTTAAACCAAAACTCCTGAGTGCTCAAACATTTAGATTTTGGCTGGCAGGATGGCAGATAAGAAGTAGTGAAAATATTTTGTGTTTTTTTAGGGGAAGCTGAGCAGCGTAATAAGAGTTCAGATCAGGTTTGTATGTCTTGGAGAAAAATTTGAGATGTAAATCATAGCATGACAGACTTTGGTTTCAGAGTCTGGTTGTTGGGAGCCAGGTTTGCACTGAATAATAAAGAAAGAAGGATATTAATCAGGATCATTAGGGATTTCTAAAACTAGATAACATGAATTCTAAAGCATATTTCTTGTCATCCCATTGTAAATTTAGACACCACATTTTGTTTGAAGCAAGAGTTTACATCGTTTGAAGTGGTTTTCTGAGGAAAGAATGTCAGTATCTTACCTGTTATAGGTAGCATTTTGACGAAATGAAAGATTGCAAAAAAATGATTAATTTACACTTTCGTTGTACAAAGTGAAGCCAAAACATCCTGTTTATATGTGCTGTCATGTTTGGATCATGGTGTTTTACTAAGCATTAAACTACAACCAAGCATGTTTACAGTGGTGAGTCCAGTTCTGCTAATCATCTCACAGCTATAAGGTAATAATGAACTGATTTCTCATTAAGCAAATTAACTTTGAAATCTTTTGGGGGAAGCTAACACTAAACAACTAAACAGTAAAAGTCTTTGTCTACTTGGATCTGAAGGCACTGACACAAACCTTTTGATGTTAGTTTGTTAGCTAGCCGTTTAGCATCAGCTTCTGCTAAATTAGGTTTTGCCAACTTTAAGTCCACTAGCAGCAAACTAACTAACTAACTAACTAACTAACTAACTAACTAACTAACTAACTAACTAACTAACTAACTAACCAACTAACATCAACAGGTTTGTGTCAGTCCCACCAGTCTTCAGCTAGAAGGCGATAAATGTGACGCAGACAGAGTGACACTCATCTTAGCATTTAGCAATTAGCTGTTAGCATTAACTTTTGCCAATATTTACATGTTTAGTTGTTTAGCGTTAAATTCTATTAATAGTTTTTACATGTTTTCATTATATAGCTATATTTTTAGTTAATAGATATGAATTGGTGAAGCTAGCTTTTTGGTTGCCCAGTCTGTTAGGAAAGGAAATTTGAACATTTATTTATAGGTGGCCCATCAGCAGCACAGTAGCCGTGTTTCCATCAACGATTTTTTTGAAGTATCGCATTAGAAAAGGTGAATGGAAACAGCACGATTCAAAAGAACTTCCTCTAATTCACAAAAAAGTTTGCTTGAGGTGGTTTTGGGGTTTTTCAAAAAAGAGTTAATACCAAAAGGAGAGATGGAAACACATTTTCCAAATAAGTTCTGACGTAGCGAACATTTACCTCACATGGTTGATCAGCCTGTTCCCACTGTCTCGGTACCAGAGTGACTGCAGCCACGACTGCAGCTGGACCCTCCTCCTGCTCTTGGCGTCTTCTCAGTTATTCCCATAATGTGAAGAGAATTGCATTTCTTTTTCTACGTCTCCAGTCAACATGTAACATCGCCAAAACTTGTTGATATAACAGAATAATTACAACTTTCCCAGTAGTAACAACACGTTCCTGACAACCTCCTTCATTATCCTGGGATGTGTAGTCCCTGCGAGTTTGTCTGACACAATTACACTTTGCGTAGCCTGGTTGATTCGCTTCAAGCCAGTTGATGGAAATACGTCTGATTCGCATTTCTTCTTTTTTTCCTTTTTGCAAAATTTTAAAATTTAGCTCAAAATTCGAATTTAAGTTGGATGGACTGAGAAAAATCTGAAGCAGTAAAACTAAAGCCTGATGAGCTAAAGTAAAATGTTTTACAACTGAGAGACTTTTTTGATTAACTCATCAACTCTGTCTTAATCTTTCAAATCCACTGCAGCTCCAGACTCTGTAGATGGGATAAAAGTTCAGTAACGATGATGATAAATTAAAGCAAACATGACCCTCAACAAAAGCCAAAACCTCACTTTAACTCCAGACTGCTGTCGGTAATTGTTCCCATGTTGTGTGAATGATTGTTCTTTTATTTCCTTGCATTAGACGTCTAATCTTATTAGGAACCGTTTCAAAGCCTTTTTGAGGTTTTATATTTTCCTCCTGCTTGATTAATGCCTCATTTTCTAACAATGTTTGCAACTGACAGACAAACTGAAAGAGAAAGTAGATTTATGTTTTCCAGATGATTTTGGTGTGTTTGTTTGGAGCTTGATGGATGAACTTTCTGAGACACGTCGGCGGCGTTTTGCTCATTTTGGACCAGCGCCGCCACAGACATGAGCGTAATGTAGGTTGTACACTGCTGATGAATGATGGGAGCTGAAATGCAGAAACAATGAAGCGGAGTTATTGCAGCAGGTTGTTTTCATTCCGTTTAAAATATGGGGAGCATCTGACAAATCTGTTCCCTCCCTTCTTTATTCGGGTTTAATACAGTTGGAATTCTCTTATAAACTCTGCAAAACTTGATTTATTGCTTATAATGCAAGTGATAAGTGAAAGAAATATATTTCACTGTAACAGAACATTTTAGAGCACATCAAACAAAAACAATCTTTGAAGCCTTGCTGTAGGGAAACAGAATGGCACCTGTGGAGCCTGAACAAACTTAAAACCTGGTTCGAATATGAGGTTTTAAAAAAGCCCCATATTTTATTGACTCTTTTTCAGCTCAAGCATCAGTGCATCAAGAAAAATGTGACTCTGGAACTATTCTGTCAGTAACTTGGTGTTTAATGTGATTTGGACTGGGTGTATTTTCAATAAAGATTGAATTTGACTTTGGAATTTGGCATCAGATGCGTCTCAGCGGAGATCCTTCATTCCTCTGACATGTGGTTGATTTGGTGTTATGTCAGTGTTGAAGCAGCAGCATTAACCATTCATCTATTTTTACTTTAAGGAGAGTGATTCCTGATGTTGACCTTTCTCTTCATCCATCCATCCATCCATCCATCCATCCATCCATCCATCCATCCATCCCTTCCTCTTATTCCTAAACAAAGCCCAGAAATATTTTTCCATATTCATGTCTTCCAGCTCTTCTGGGAGGACTCCAAGATGTTCCCAGGCCAGCTGAAAGACATTGGACTCTTTCAGGAGACAGTACCTCTAAATAACTGAAAGGCCCATTGCTGATGACCCCTGTGGTGGTTCAGAAGTCACAGAGACGTTTTCTTACCGCGATAAAACATGCTTTCAGAGGACGTTCATCAGTGTTGAATTAAAAGAGGTGTACTCTGACATATTGCTTTCACTTGAGAGCAACAGGAGTCGCTGTAGCGGTTCCCCCTAGTTTTGTTGCACATATCAAAATATGTCCAAGTACATCTTTTTAGTGTTTCAAGATGAAAATTAACCTGACTCTTACTATGGTTGTATCCGCACTGCTTCCTGCTTTAAATTGATCGTACAAATAAAATAATTATCATATGTGTGGCCATGCTGACTCACAATGCTAACATTTGAGTTGGCATTACATGGCTCTTCGGGACTGGAGGAACCAAATGGCCGACTGACTGCTGCCAACTAGTGGTCGGAGACTAAATTACTACACAAGAATGAACCACTGACTTGAAAGTTTAGATTTTAAGCTTTAATGAAAAACTGACGGACTGTCGGCCACGGAGATGACAACACAATTGAGGACAGCAAAATAATGGAAAATTTGTGTAAATTACAAACAAATCGTACAACTTGACGTGTATAAGTTGAGCTAATTTCCTTATTAATCATGTTTTATAAGTTCTGTGAACGGTGAGTTATGTGAACTCAACCCTGAGAAAAACTAAATCAAGTTGTTTACAGAGTTTGACAATAAGGTTTGGTGTTATTGTGTTAAACTACAGTGGAGAAATTTAGAATTTTTTTTCCATATTTTAAACAATAATTACAATCAAACTGCTACTTTTCTGTCTAAAAACTGATATGAATTAAAGTTTTCCTTATAAACTTAAATATTCACAATTTTATGTCAGTTTTATTAGTTTTTGTTGCTATGGTTCTGTTTGTTCTTTATTTTTAGTTGACTTGTTTCAATTCGACTTTATTGCTGTTTTATTTACTAGATGTTTATTTTTTTCTTTCTATGTCAATAGGTTCTGCAGAATCTGCAGCTTATTGTCATCGAGTTTTACAGACTTACTGTAGACTGGCTGCTTCTGCAGAGAGATTTATGTTTATTAGTTTCTGCATAGAGCTGTCACAACAAAAAGTATTGTGACACTGGCTGCATTTTAAGAACAATAAAAACGCTGAAACTTGGTTATTTTCTCTAAAGTTTTTATGGTTTTATATTAGTTCCTTCTTTTCTGAACTCACTCAAATCCCTGTTGATCAGTGGAGAATTTTTAATTGTTATCCTGCAGTGAAAGATGACATAATGTGAAGCGTTTAGGTTTGTTTGTGTCGGCCATCGATGTCATGGTAAATTAGCAAGAAATTGTTACTTTGAGTGATTCAAATAAGTATTACGTTTATTTTTAATTTTAAACAAAAGCTGCACAGCTTGATCATTCTACTAAACTGCAATCGTGTCGTGTTGATTACAGCATTAAAGGAACATTAGAAATGAATTTTCCTGTGGGCTGTTCCTCTCTTCTTTTTCCCTCGTATTCAAGCTTTAGTGGAAAAATTTAATAAAGGGCCATAAAATATTAAACTGCCAGAAAAAACAGCATTTTCCCATCTTATTTTAAAACCAGTCAATCCTTTTTTCAACTCTTAAATCTCTGTTACTTTTGGCAACATTTTCACATCATTTAGACTTTTTTATAAAGGTCCCAGTGGGATTGGCCCATTTACACCTTAGAATAACCTTCATCTTTAAAATAAAGCTTTGAATTTATCTAGTTTTCTTTTTCATGACCGTTTATTGAAATTATGGAGTGTTTTTAATTAAATTTTTGGTTCGCACAATAGACATCTAGGTGAAAAACAGATTTATCTAAATGTTTGTGATCATTTCCTGTGAGTCAAAAAAGCCTGATAGTCTCAACTGCAGTCTGAGTCATAATTATTGGACAATACTGTACGGTATGGACAATCAGTTCTCCTCAAAATGTTCCACCTTTTTTCTTGTGTTTTTCTTTATATTAAAAAAACAACTCAGGATCTCAGTCTGTGCACTAAAATGAATGTTAAAGTATTTATTATATGTAAAAATAGCCGTTTTATGTCACTTCAGCGTCACTGCAGCTCATTGCTATGGTTTAATTCATGGTGTGACTGTCACGATACTGACACATGACCCTCGTCCCATAATTGAGACGGTCCTTGGATCACGCCAAACACGAGCAGAGCGTGTTCTGTACTTTTAGATGGAACGTTCCTTCAGTTTGGACTCCTGTGACCCAGCTGAATAATTCTGTTAACGGGAACATGGGTGGATTATTTTTAGTAACTGTCAAACTTGCCCGTCCATTAAATCAATATCTCAAGCATGAACAGAGTTTTTGTTTTTCCTGGTAATGATTCTGAGTACTTGTGGAATGTTTTGCAGCAAATGATGAGTTGCTTACAACCATTCCTCTACAGAAAAAGAAAAACTCTTGTACATTTTATTATCAGGTCAGCTGTTGTGTTAGTGTCAACCCAGGGCTCTCAAGTTTTGACCTGAGCTTGGAGTAGGATTTTGAATCACTGAACACATTTGCCAACTCCTCAGTAGGAAAAGTCGCTTTTTTCCTTCCTAAAAGCTGATAAATAACAACATCATCCAATTTGCATATTTGGATTTTTGTGAACAATTATAATCAGGGCTGTATGGTATTTAATGTAGGAGAAAACAGTGTATACAATCACTGGTGGGGGGTCTGGGGATCCTTCCCCAGGAATTTTTAAATGAAATAGATGCAATTTCCTGCATTCTGGTGTATTTTAACAGGTTGTTAAACAGACTTTTTCCAACTTCAGTAAACCCTTAGGTGTGAGTATTCTATAAGTCAAGTGGAAGGGGTTCTCAAACAATTTGGGTCTGGGGACCCCTTGAAAGAGTGAAAAATTTCCAGGGACCCCCTCGTAAAACCAATGCAGTTAAAAAAATTTTTTTTGTCAATTTATTCCCTGAATTCTATGGGAATAGTATTTTTGTTTGGTTTAGTAAGTTTGTTTTACAAGTGCATTATTCTCCATATGAATTTTTTAAAATAAAAATCCAATTAACAATTTATTATAACTTTTTGGGGACCCCTAAAATACAGCTCATAGACCCCTGGCCCTGGGGATCCAGTTTGAGAACCTCTCTGTTAGGCAATGGAAACAGCGCTGGGTGAATATTTGATTTTACTGTATATGTAAGGGGGGGACTTCCCCTTCACAGGTAATTACTATGATGCCTATGGGCTATTTGTCATCTTCTTAAAAAAAGTCAAAATATACATTTTAAAACATCTACAAAAAACAAGGTTTCTCAACATAGCAACCACCGCTTCTATGTATTTTAAAACAGTTTTATTTGCTTGTTGATGTTTTCTTTTGTGAACAAAATCTGTAAATATGAATAACCAAAACTGGAAGTAAAGATTAAAGCACAATTGCAAACTGCTACTTATCCCAGACTATTCAGTTATTTGCTTTTTTATGACATATTAGTTTTAATAAATGTAATTTTGTTCTGTGAGAAGGAAAACATTCCAGTAAAAATTGCATCCTGTTCTGTAAACTAGGGCAGGAGAAGAGTCATTTGTAGCTGAAGCTTCAGAAGTAGATTGGTATTAGTAGCTGAAAGTATGTATTTATTTGTTTATTTATTTTTTCATAAAAACAGCAAAGTCCATTAAAAAAATCTAAGTAAATCAATTATTGAATGAAAAAGGAGAAAAAAAATCATAGCTATATCTGCCCCTATTAAAAAACTTACTCCAACCACTAACATCATGACATCTTTGTGTATAAATTTTGACCTGCAACCCTTTTTTAAAAATAGCCGGGTTATCCCTTTATTTAACAACGCTCTAACGGCTGATCCAGCCGTTTGCAGGTGATGTGCTGCACGTGCAGCGTATCCTCGTGAGAACAAAGTTTTTAAAACTATGATAAAAACATAATTTGTGTGCGCAACAGGTGGAAAGGATCTGTCTGAGCTGAGGTTGGGTGATTGACAGGAGGGATCGGCTCTGAATGCGTAACTCTGATGTCACTTTTATGGTCTCTCCTTCAGAGGAGTATATATGAGAGTTACCTGCCTGCTGGACAGACACAAAGGCATTTTCACGTCCAACATCAGATGGCAGAGCTCTGGCTGCCATGCAGGAGGCACCTAAGTTTGGGCTGGGCAGATGCCAACTGTGGAACCAGGCATTGCCTCCTTTATTGTCTGCCATACGAGGCCTTGAGACCCAATGCACGGTGCCTGAGACCACAATGCCGTATCTCAGATGCCTTGCTCTATAAGGCGTATGACTCTGGAGCTTGCATGGGTCGTATTGGGAACTCTCTTTCTCATTTAATGTTAGCTTTGTCCTCCTCCCTGGAGGCAGTCACAGTTGACCACTCAAGACCTGGTTGATGCATCCCTGCAGGCCTTTGGCCTTACGACTAGGGAGCTTGGACGCACACTCTTCACATTGGTCCAGATTTGGCTAGCGCAGTCACCATTTACTGAGCCCTGCAGGAGAACCCTGAGGGCCCTTCCTGTGGTGCTATCCCAGTGAGGTAGGTGGTGGTGTGGGTTTGCAGATTCCTTGTGACTTCGTTGACATAAGTCATCCAGTGCTTGAAGCACCGCCTCTGGCGGTCAGTAAGGATGAAATAGAATGAAAGATACATCTGTAATTATGGTTCTATTAATCCTGGATGACTTTCATAGTGCTTGGTCCCTTGGAATCTTTGTAATGCGAGAAGGTTGAGGGATTAAGCGCCAGATGTCACGTGACTTTATAGAGCCATGTGGGTCACCGGCAGGTCACAGGTGACTTTGATGATATTAATTCTCAACCTGCGCATGCACAATCATCCAGTGCTTGATCTGTGATTCATAGAACCGTAGTTACAGTTGTAACTTTTGTTTTGCCAACTTTAGCTAACTAACATCAACAGGTTGTTGTTATTTCCATAAAGACACATGATACAACAGACTGACTGACAGTTGTCTTAGCGGTTAGCAATTAGCTGTTAGTGTTAGCTTTCATTATGTTTTACTTGCATAGCTGTTTAGCATTAGCTTCTGCTAATTGCTTTTTGTCTATTTAGTGGTTTGGCATTAGTGAAGCTATACTTTTAGTTAGCGGCTTATGAGTTAGCAAAGTGAACTTTTTAGTAAGCTGTGCCCACTAAACCAGTGCAAGTAAAGAATGAAAGCTGATGGGATCATTTGTTAGAATTGTTTCAATGTTAATTTTTAATCATTTTTATTATTATTCCAACAGCTCTGGTCTGAGTTGTGACCACAGCTGGTTTCTGAACAAGAACCGAACAGATTATCTAAACTAGGCTAATCTTAAAGGTTGTGTTTGTGGAGTAAATTAGGCTAAGCTGTATTATTATTCTACCTTTTCCATATTGCAGTGATAACTGGGCAACATTTTTTACTTTTTGTCTTCACTTTTTCCTTAATCGCAGGAACAGTTCTTCCACTGAAAATGTCTTGCGCAAGCAGGAATGATTATTTTCTGCACTACAAATTACTGAACACAAGGTTGTATTAAACATATTTTACTCAACAGCATTTGTGGAGTGCAGTGTGAATAGAGAGACACTCAAACACCTTCTGTTGTGAAAAAACAAGATAAAGAGCTTCTTTTGCTTATTTCACTACATCCAGTTCAGGGTTGCAGGACAGATTTCTGTTAAAATAATGTGAATACACAGTGAGCAGGTCATCGAACAGCCAGCCCAGAATATCAGTATCAGAAAACTGATAGGATAAGACTGTGGTAAAATTGGTTTGCTTTAACCTAGAAAATGTATATCAGGACAAAAACAGTGGAAAATTATTATTTTAATAACGACAAGCTGTATTTTCCTGAGTTAACATTTGATTTGCTTCCTTTATCTAAAAGAACAATTATGTGTTTGTAGCTGGGTGACATTTCCATGGGCACATTTAAAGTGACGCATATGTTGGCTGATAATGAGGCCGATGTTTGTCCATATAGGCAATATACAGTTGTGGTCAAAAGTTTACATACACTTGTAAAAAACATAATGTCATGGCTGTCTTGAGTTTCCAATA
>JARVJO010030740.1:0-11442 GCA_031762555.1 Cynodonichthys magdalenae | reverse complement strand
AAGATTTTTTTCTTCTCTCTGCTGCCTTTCATTTTATTTTTGATGGTTATTTGTATATTTTTTGTACATAACATTTTTTTGTACATTTCCAGTACGTTTAGTTAAATAACAAGCATCTCTTTAGCCTTTTTTAATTGTGCACCATTTCTGTTTTATTGAATTTAAAGTGGAAAAAAAAGGAACATTATGCAAATTTTGCACACCCAAAGAGATTCAAGTTGTCTTATTCTTTTTTCAAACCTATAATCAGCTTGTTAAGGCTGTGGTATTTTCAGTCTTTATTAAGAAGCACTGGGTGGCCCAACAATTAGCAGACATGGACACCTCTACTCTTAAAAATAAAAACATGTTACAAACATTTTATAAAACATGCTCGACAATAAAAAATAAAAAAACATTCACAGTTGGTAAGCACAAGGGTGGATGCATCATGCTTTGGTCTTGTGTCATACTTGTCAACTCTGGTTGTAAATGTGACAGCATTTGTTTGCTGCTGATAAAAAGCTTAATAATTGTAAAACTACCTATAAATGCAATATGAAAAAGCTGATATGATTCTGAAAAATCCCAAAACATAAAAACAATTGTGTTTTGTGAAAATCTGTTTCTGCCTTGTTTCAATGTGCTTACATTGTTAAAAACATTACTGATGAAAAATACTGAATGATATTTAAAGTCCAGTTTGTTTGTTTGCTTGTTTTTCTAATCTGATACAACCCCTGGCAAAAATTATTGAATCACCTGCCTCAGAGGATGTTCAGTTGTTTAATTTTGTAGAAAAAAAAGCAGATCACAGACCTGACACAAAACTAAAGTCATTTCAAATGGAAACTTTCTGGCTTTTAGAAAAACTAAAAGAAATCAAGAAAAAAAAAATGTGGTAGTCAGTGACGTTAATTTTTTTAGACCAAGCAGAGGGAAAAAATGTTGGAATCACCATGTAAATTTTCATTCCCAAGACTAACACCTGCATCAAATTAGATCTGCTCGTTAGTCTGCATCTAAAAAGGAGTGATCACACCTTGGAGAGCTGTTGCACCAAGTGGACTGACGTGAATCATGGCTCCAACACGAGAGATGTCAATTAAACAAAAGAGAGGATTGTCAAACTCTTAAGAGGGTAAATCATCGCACAATGTTGCAAAAGATGTTGGTTGTTCACAGTCAGGTGTGTCTAAAATCTGGACCAAATACAAACAACTTGGGAAGATTGTTATAGGTAAACATACTGGTAGAACAAGGAAGACATCAAAGCGTCAAGACAGAAAACTTAAAGCAATATGTGTCCAAAACAGAAAATGCACAACAAAATAAATGAGAAACAAATAGGAGGAAACTGGAGTCAACGTCTGTGACCGAACTGTAAGAAACTGTCTTAAGGAAATGGGATTTACACACAGAAAAGCTAAATGCAAGACATTAACACCTAAACAGAAAAAAACAATGTTAGAATGGGCTAAGGAAAAGCAGTTTTGGACTGTGGATGACTGGATGAAAGTCATATTCATAGATGAATTGCGAATCTGCATTGAGCAAGGTGATGATGCTGGAATTTTTCTTTGGTTCCGTTCCAATGAGATTTATAAAGATGTCTCCCTGAAGAGAACATGCAAAGTTCCACAGTCATTGATGAAACAGGGCTGCATGTCGGGTAAAGGCACTGAGGAGATGGCTGTCATTCCATCTTCAATAAATGCACAAGATTACCTTGATATTTTGGACACTTTTCTTATCCCATCAATTGAAAGGATGTTTGGGGATGATGAAATCATTTTTCAAGATGATAATGCGTCCTGCCAGATTCAGGAGTGCAAGTGAGATGTTTTGTAACGCACATGTCAGGACATTCCAAGCACTTATGAAACATTTAATATATAAATGTATGTGTTGTTTGTGTAAATCCAAAAACAGTCTTATTTTAATGTTGTCACATCCTTCTGGGAGTGCATTACGCTACCAGTCGTCTTTGTGGAAATACTGGTATGCAAGTCTTTTATGATTATTTTTTTTATGTGTGTGTGTGTATCTTTTTTGTTTTGTCTTAAATGTCCATGAGTCTGTTGAATAAAATCAATCAATCATAAACTGTGAAAACTTTCCTTGAAAAAAGACACATAAAGTCAATGTCATGGCCTGCAAATAATCCGGATCTTAATCCAATTGAAAATCTTTGGAAGTTGAAGAAAATGGAC
This sequence comes from Cynodonichthys magdalenae, assembly GCA_031762555.1. Lineage (NCBI taxonomy): Eukaryota > Metazoa > Chordata > Actinopteri > Cyprinodontiformes > Rivulidae > Cynodonichthys > Cynodonichthys magdalenae. The sequence goes on along the minus strand of JARVJO010030740.1, from coordinate 9,250 downwards.
CATGACAAGCCTCCAACCTGTAAAGCTGATCAGGCAACAGCAATCAGAGAAAGTTGGAGCCAGATTGATGAAGAGCTCATTAAGTCCATGCCTCAGAGACTGTGGTTCAGATTTCAAAGAGAATGTTTTTGAAGGAATCAAAGAGATTTCTATTTTTTTCTATAATGAAAGTTTAAGCAAACTTAAAGAGTTTAGTGTAGGTGCTACAAAAACTCAACTCCTAAATGAGCTGAATGTTTTGATTTGTAAATGGCTAAAACACTGTAGCACATATTATGCACAACAGATTGAAAAAAAAGTGAATGACAAAAAAAAATACCATAAAATCCTGGCGCGAAATACTGAATGGATCCAAAACTTCTTAAGAGGTCTTTGACAGTGTTTGCTGCTGGGAGGAGGAGAGCGTTTTTTATTCAATGGTCACCTCCACCGTTTGTGTTTTCCCACCCAATGTTCCAGTCCTGGCCACAGACTGTCTGCGCTTTAAATCCCTCAGCAGGAGGTTGAGGATTTGCCACAACAGGTAGACATATTTCATGCATCAAATCCTGCTCACAAAGCATGCCAGCTTCCTGCAGGATGCTACAAAGTCCAGTGACTACACTCACCATGGTAAACACACGTCTCCTGTCACCGCGACTCCTTCTACACATAACATCTGACGAGAGCTCTCAGGTGGTCCCAGCATTCATTTCATAGCTGATACCGGCTTTAATGCAAACGAAAGCTGCACACAGAGAGGAAAAAGGAGTTGGTTTTGTTTTTTTATGCATACTACAATGTTCTCATAGCCATTGGAAGGTGATGGCTCCCACAGATATTTGGCAAAAACTAAATCAACTCATTTTTGACAGATATTGAGCTCATATTTGGTGTAGCAGCTGAGCATCCTCCCCAACACAGACTCTGAGCACTCCATATTGTGCAATATTTTGGCTTAAAACTTTGTTAATAACGTTTCAGAAATCAATCACTGGATGTAAAAATACAACTGATTTACTTTTAGAGTTCCCCCAATTTAAGATGGCTAACTATCAACAATAGCCAACAAAAATGTGACTATAAATGAGCTTACTTTTAAACTCAAGGCATGAATTTCACATTTTGATCTATAGGGATTTGAACAAAAAAGGTGAAAACGAATACAAAACTCCTCATTTTGTCAAAGTTTGTACTGAAGACAAGAGACTGTCCTTTTACAAGCAAAGTAAAATATGTGCATTTTTTAAGAAACATGTTGGGAATGTTTTTAATGTTGAAACTAATACTTTTACAGATAAGAGCAGGGCTATTCAACTGGTGGCCCACGGGCCAGTGACTTCCTTCCAGCCCATCAATGAAGCCAATGAAATAATTTTAAATAAAAATTGATATTAAATCAATTGTAAATTTTTAATTTATGATTAAATGCAACAAAATAAACAAAAAAAAGAATTTAAATGGTAAAAATAATACTTGTTCTACAAATTGCAGTGTTTCCTCTACAATTATTGGCCAACGCACTTTTGGCATTGAATAACTGTGGCCCCTTGAGTAATTTCGTTGAATAGCCCTGGATTATAGGAATCACTTGGAAACCTGGAGAAAAAAATATTTTAAAAAAGAATAGTGCACAGTTGCAGCAAATATAGAATGGAGACCAGTTTTGCTTGTGGATTAATTCACACAGTAGCTCTCAGTTTCCCAATCTCAAAGTGAGCTTAAAGACAAATTAAGTGCAAAGATTGTTACAATTTATCATCATACATTATTGAAAAGATGTGCTGTTGACAACATCTGAGTTTATTCTGGAAATGTAAAATAAATGATGGATTAAAACATAAAAAAAGTATTCTGAAAGATCAGTTCTTCCTGACTTGTCCAAAAAGAAAATAAAGCTGTAAAGACGAACAAGTGAATTCATGAAGATGTATAATCCACAAACGCATCCCACATAAAAAAAAAAATACAAAATCAATAAAAACATAAATATTATACGTGTAGCATCTATACTGAGATGCTTAAGTCAGCTTTTCTCTCAGGAACAGGGAACACGTGCACAACTCGACGTGGTTTGTGAGCTTTCAGATTAATCTTTCATGTGCAAAGATGCTTTTCTTCCCTCCCCAGTGACGACTCATCTGCACTCAAGTTCAAGTGAAGAGCAATTACTTTATTCTCTCCCTGGGACCAAGCACATCCAATATGTCTCTACTAATTTCCCATATCATGTGAAGGAATGCAAATTTTTGCTTTTTTTTTTTTCCCTGCCCAGCACCTAATGTCTAACAGCGGCGGCTCCTGTCTTTGTCTGTTTGGAGAAGCTGTTAGTAAAAATGGACAAAGATGCTCTCCGATCCCAGGAGACGCGGCTAATTTTAGAGCTGAGTAAACAAAACAAAAGCGTAGCTCCACATGAAAGGCCTCATGAATATTTAGGAGATAACGCAGTGGAGTCTTATTATCATGACACCTTGCTTCATGTGAGAAATGCAGGTGCAGCTCCAAATTACAGAGGTCTTTAATTATGTCTGTTTGTCCTCCCTCGAAATAAACACAGAAAATTGATTTTTCAGACCAAAATAGAAGATTTGTCAATAAACACACAACCAGTGACAAAACACTAAAAAAAATCAAACATAGCTTTTACTCCAGCTAATATAAGTTTGTATGTTCATTTATATTTCTGCTCCATCCTTTCTTCTGATGAGCTTCTTTTATCACCTAAGCTTTGACGAACATTACGATTTCATGAGTACCTCGCTTTGCTGCAGCCTGGAGCGTTTAAACTTGGTCTCTGCTGTCACTTTCGCTCTCTTGAGCAATGAAATCCCGACCTTCCCTAAATGATAAAAGAGAAACACAACAGTGTGAATCTGGAGCCTCTCATTTATTCACGGTTACAAAAGTGCAACAGTACATAAACCTATCAGCCTCCTGTTTGTGTGCAGCCTGATGCATTTCAATTTTTTTGGACATTTACTGGCATCTAGTGGACAAAAGTAAAAATGTTTCTCAGTGTCAAAAAGAGAAGGTTTTAAGGTCATTTTTGCTGAATATGTAAACAGTAGCAGTAGCTTTGTAAGCATTCTCCAAATGCTCTTGTTGCTTGTTAAAACAAGTTTTAAATAAATCTTGTCTTGTCGTGAATGTTGTGTAAGAATTTACCTTGTTACCAGGAGACGGCTCAGGCATTTTACCCACATGAATATTTGCCGACCACAAAATGGCAAACTCTACAAAAAAACAAATAAATAAATAAATCCAAAAACTGTCAGACTCAACCTCATGTTGTAAGATGGAAAAAATGTTCCCAGGGGTTGTGTTTGTTGGCAGACAGTATTTCTGGGCCCTGTTTCAGAAAGCAGGCTTAACAAACCCTGGGTTAATGCAGATACTCTGAATCAACTTACCCCGCTCTGTGATACTCAGGATTTTCACTTATCCTGCTTTCTGAAACAGGGCCTCGTTTCAGAAAGCAGGATAAGTGAAAACCCTGAGTAAGTTTTGGGGTAACTATGTGCATATCCTGGGTTTTGGGTTTCAGAAAGCCAGATTGCTGTTATCCTGAGTTAACTTTCCCCCACAACTTATTCCGTGAACCAACCCTGCTCTGTAGCAGGATTACTGAAACATATCCTGAGTTAGTCTGACCTTTTAGCTGAGAGCTGTCACAAGGAAAGTGTCAGAGAAGGGGTGTGTCCTTTTCTAAAGGAGCCTGTAGATGTTGGAGCACTAATACTCTGCAGAAATCTATGTCGGGAGAGAGTGACAAGACCAAGATTAGACGTCTTGTCATTTCTGGATGAAAATCTGAGAATTTTTAGATGTTTTTGATTGAACAGGTTTCAATCTTTTCCTTCAACTACAGCTTGTAGCTGCTTCACAGGAAGTTTTAGAGACAAAAAAATGTTAATATTTCAGTTACATTTCTCTCTCATATGAGGTTAGGATCAAAGGTTTAAATCCTTACAGAAGTACATATATTCTTATTTTTTGTATTGTGTGTATATATAATTTGTTTTATTTTTTAAAACAAATAAACGTATGAAAATGATATATATATATATATATTATTTTTTTTATTTTTTTTTTTACAAGAAGAAAGTTGAGCTCCAGAGGTAGATGGAGCCTCTTCAGCTGATCGTCCATCACAGCTCTTTTTGTGAAAAATTAATAGTCATTCTGCTACACAATGAAAAGTAAAATAATAAACTTTAACACTGTTATGGAACACCTCAATATGCACCTGGGTCTGCTCCCTTTCTGTAGAAGACAAAGTTTCTTCATCATCATCATCCTCTGATGAAACACTAAACTGAGTTTACTACAGTTCATTGTAAATGGAGGTCAGACTTAATCACCTATAAGCACTAATTAGACACATATCCTAACATTATCATGCTCCTTTCAAGTGTCCAATATTAAATATTGGCAGAGAGAAGATGGGGTAATACACATGGCCTTTTTGTTTTGGGTGGGGCATTAATTTCATGAGTTGAATTTAGCTGAATATGTAATTTATTTGTTAAACGTTGAACATAAGAGCTTATACCTGGACCTTACCTGATTTTACTATGTTTTTATATTTAATCTTTATTTGCTGCTATATCTGTTTGGTACGAGCTGGGTTCACCTACACACATATTTAATGTGTGCACACACACACACACACACACACACACACTTTTATTCACTTGAATAATTGTAAAGGATAAAAGTTTAGATTTCTGTGAAATCACGCATTGACTTAATCAGCGATTATCTGCCGCACAACTCATTTTCTCTTGCAGCAGCAACAGTATTGTGTTTTTTAATTTTATTTTTGTAAATATATGTTAATATTCTCTAAAGTCCGTCATTTTAGCAGAAAAAAACAGGTTACAGATCCAAAAATAAGATAACCACATGTGCAGTCTGTCAGCATAGAAGTTGATGTCACCAGCTGACCTCATCCAGTTCTGTCTCATCACAATGAACTTTGGTTCTGTTAGAAGTCAAAGTCAAAAATACTGACACACTCAGATCACACCAGTGTGTGATATGACACACACTGCACTAAATGAGTCAGACAACTTTAAGAAATCAATATGTACTCATATAGACTCTAACAGTGTTAAACCCAAAAGTGTACTGAAAATATTTTGCAGTAATTCTCAGAAAGACACGTGGTGTCCCTCGACTTTGAAACACCAAGTATAAAAAAAAATGTTTTTAAAAATGTCTGATAAATTTTCATGCAAGAACATTGAGCTAAAAAAACAATAAAATCTTAGTGGAAAGTTTTTAACTAGGACTTTAGACTCACATAGTGAGCTAAATGATGAAAATGTGTTGGTGACATTTTTTAACATTTTAGTATACACTTGATGCTCCATAGGTTTGTTATTGCAAAGGATTTAAATCATTTTAACTAAACTATTGACTGTTACTTAACAAAATGCATGTAGCTTCACTGGGAGAACTTCAAAAAAACAAAACATTACAAATGTTGCTTTTGCAATACCCATTTTAGTCACATGTACAAGTTTTATTGTTAAAATCACAATGCTCTCCTTAGATGATTATCTTTTTTTTAACATTCTAATCTTTTTGATGAATTGTCGCCACTGTGTGTCAGTAAAAGGAACAGCAAGACGTGATCAAAACTCCAATCAAACACAAAATACAGGCAAAGCTGGAAGTGTAACACTTCAGGATAGTTTGAAACTATAATGTGTTACTTTGGAACTTTTTATGTTGTAAACATGTAAAATTGCTTTACATAAATAGGCTTATATCCTCTTTTCTTCTGACTGCTTTATCTGTTATTAGTAGAACAGAAAAACAGTGACAAAGTCCACGTCCCAATTCACTTTTACCAGGTCAAAGTGCACTTCAGCCCTTTAGCCAAAATGATCAACTCTTTGCACAAAAAGGCAGAAAACTGTTTAAAATAGGATGTGAATGGGTAAAATAAGTGAGTCAACATGCGGTAAACACTTCCAGCTGATGATCCTCCAACAGTGTTGAGACAAAGTAGACCAGTGACTCAGGAAACCACCTGTGGTGCAGCGAACTGACAACTTCCATAAGTTCAAACACAAACAGTCTCACCTTACCCACTCCTGTGCAGACAAACTGCTCAGTCAGACAATACTGAACAATGTGGAGCTGGTTCTGGTGGATCAACACTGTATGGCAGGCTGTTGTAACATAAAATCACAACATACACTTTTACACAAGCCTGTGATGTTTCACCACAGCCTAACAGCTGGTGAAAATACTGGTTTGTCAGCTGTTTATTAAAAACGATTTTATGAGTTAATGTCACAGATTTATTGTTGTTGTAAACAGTCCCACTGTTCACAAAAATCAATTTCAAACTGCACTGATACTCTGAAGAAACATGTTTACTAAAACGGATGGGAACGTTTATTTATTGTAGAAAAACAGAATATATTGTAAATGTAATTATGACATTCTGGACAGCTAAAATGTCTAGTACTGTTCATTTGCACAACACAATCTTCATCTGCAAGAATGTTTACTTGCTGTTTGTTTGTTTGTTTGTTTGTTTGTTTGTTTGTTTGCATTACTAGTCCATATCCGATTCTTAGCAGGTTTCTGTTAAACTTTAGTCAAAAATCTTGTGCTAATTTTATCTTGAATTTCTATATACTTCGTATCTTACTTTAATATTTTTAAAAAAAATGTAATGTAACATTGCATGTTCTGCACCTCACCTCAACGTTGGAAAATGGATTTATAGTCTTTGAAGTACCTCCCCTGATTATTTTATGATAAATTGGTTTGCCATACATACTGAGCTCAACGTGAAAATCTCCTGTTTATTGCATCATATATCCAGAAAGTTCTAATGCAGCCAACCAGAGGGCCGACTTATGTTATTGTGGGGCAAAATTGTATTTTTATGATTTTATATTTTATTATTATTAGTATATAATGATAAATATGTATAATCAATCAATATGTAATGATTACATTATATGTTTTAATGTATAATTAAATGTTATGTAAAAAGGTGTTTTGATAAAAAAAAATTTAAATAAAATTACACCTAGTAGGCTACAATAAACTTTCCCGCTAGTTTTTTGCGGGGTCCTAATCTTCCACCGTAACACCGCTCAGAGCAACCCCATCTCTGACAGCCTGAGGCAACATTGCGTAAAAAGCGACGTGCCACTTTGACGCGTCAGCACGCGGCGCTGACATTTGGATCAAACCGAGGTGAGTGAGGAGGCCGTGAGGTGGAGCCGCCTTCCCGCTAACAGATGTGAGTCTTCATCACAGTTATCTTGGATCTTCTGTGGGGTTAAAACACGCTGTCAGGGGAGGTCCGTCCTCAAGTTTTCATCGTGTTTGTTAGATAATTCACGCGCATCCCCTCCCCTCCAGGCATTCGGCGCATCCTAATGGTCAGTTACCTGCCAGCCGACCACCTCCTCCATGCGCGACTGGCTCCTGTGTTATTTAAAGGGCGCCCACAGCAGATGAACTCTGCACTTTGTCAAGGAGGGGCTACCGCTGCCAGGCTTTAGATTCAGATTTTTAGGCTCCTGCAGTCAACCAAAGACCTCCATGGAGAACGGTATGATCAAAGAGGAGGTGATGTAACTGCTTCAATTGATGGCACCAAAGTTTGAAATGTTTTTGTTGTAATTGTAATCCGGCTGGGAGTACTGCATTTATTCCCATTTTTTTATTATCTACTATTATCTGCTTCCCTGGATATTAACTTTTTCCCCCTTCTGGCTTTATATATGAACTGAGTTGTTGAGATGGAAAGCAACACGTGCAGGAAAGTGTGTTCAATTTTGCTGCTTTTCAAACTTTTAATTAGTTTGTTTTTCAGACTTTTTTCATTACACCGAAATGCTTTCTTGGATTTTTACATTTTCAGGTTTTTTTCCCACATCTCTACAAAATAGTTCCTTTTTAAAAATGTTAGTTAAAACCTTTTCAGGAAATTGGAAATACTACTTAATTAAAAACATACTGTCATAACTGTTATAGGTTCAGGGGCATCGCTTCGGTTTACAGATCCTTTAATCCATCTAGATTAATGGTTAATCTGTATTTCTGTAGAGATTTATGTTTCAGGAATTTCACTCCAGTTGTGTAATAACAACCAGACTCAGTAAACTGAATAACTAATAGAAGTTAGTTTGGAAATCAACACAACTATATAAACTGTATTTTTTCCATGTCCTGAAGTTGTAGGTCAAGTTGCACAATAACAGGTGTAGTGATGACATCATGCAGACTTTTACAGCACTCTTATTTTTATTTCTCTCTATTACTGTTGACTTGTTTCATTTTCGTTTGACGGAGCAATTTAAAATGTTTCTCTTGTGTTTTGTGCTTTCACACATGCCTTTTGGCCATTTTTCTCTGCGCGCTCGACAGTTCGCTGCAACATGACAGAGTTCTGGAAGGAGCACTCCAAGGCCGCCACAGTGGAGGAGATGATGCTGGATTCTCGTGCCAAGGAGCTGACTGAGCAGGAGCTGCCGGAGATCCTCTCCATGCTGCCTCCTCTGACTGGATACAGAGTGCTGGAACTGGGAGCTGGGATCGGGTGGGCTGAGCTGATTTTTTTTTTTTATCTTTTTTTTATTCATTATTTCTTATATATAATATTGCTTTTAACACAGAGAAGGAAAAACTCAAACCTATAGCTCCAGTGTCATTTTATGTGCACATTTTAGCAGAAGTTGACATGTTCTATAGAAAACTGTCCTGTGCCTCCACAGTCGTTTCACCAGCCGCCTACTGACCATGGCTGCTCACGTGACGGCTGTGGACTTTATGGAAAGCTTTGTCGAGAAGAACAGGAAGGACAATGGTCACCATAGCAACGCCACCTTTATTCAAGCTGATGTAACAAAGCTGGATTTGCCCCAACTCAGGTTTGCGTAAATATCATTCTATGTGAAAAAAACAAACTTGTGCAGTTTGTGAAATGTTAAAACATAGGTGAAGCTGCTTTTTTTGTTGTCGTTGTGAAACTTTGATTTTGTTTTTTTTTTTTGCTGCTGTTATATCAGACATTATTTTCCAAAGAAATATGCTGAGAGGTTTTTAATGGCTTTCCATGGATATAGAATTTTCAGTACCAGAACATACACTATTCACAAAAAGTTAGGGATATTTGGCTTTTGGCTGAAATTTCAGGACGAGCCTAAAATGCTTTCAAACCTTTACAGGTGAACTTAATGTGACCTTCTCTAAGCTTTTGAATGCACATGTCCAACTGTTAAATGTTTCA
>JARVJO010030739.1:0-11305 GCA_031762555.1 Cynodonichthys magdalenae | reverse complement strand
TCTGGTACAGTTGGACCTGAGACCTGTCCTGCAGGTCTAACTGTCTTTAAGTCCTCTGGTACAGTTGGACCTGAGACCTGTCCTGCAGGTCTAACTGTCTTTAAGTCCTCTGGTACAGTTGGACCTGAGACTTGTCCTGCAGGTCCAACTGTCTTTAAGTCCTCTGGTACAGTTGGACCTGAGACCTGTCCTGCAGGTCCATTGGTACTGAAGTCCTTTGTTACAAGTGAAGTGGAACCCATTAAGGAGAACCAGAACCTTGTGATGTTGTCAGTAAGGAATCCAGATAAAACCTTGAAAAAAACTGATTAAATGGATCAAATTAATCACATCTGACACTAAAATGTTCACAGGATTTAAAGCTGAACTGATTCTGGGTTCTTCTCACGGCTGCAGTTTCAACTGGTTTCATCATACTTTCATCATGCTTTCTCTCAGATTCTTTTCCATCTGGTTTAAATTTTGTCTTATAAAATATTTAAAACATTTTCTGACCTAAAGACTTGTGCTTGCACTTTAGTTTTGGTGAACATTAGTTTCAGATTTTTGTTCCTAATTTTTAAAGCTGCAGTTTCTTGTTGTGCTGCCTCCTGGGTGTTCTTATGACTTTACTCACTTCATATTATGCTTTATATTTTCTTTTCTTGCCTGATTTACACGTGTGACTCAGCATCCAGCAAGTGGCATAAATCAGGGCTTCAGTTTTAACATTGTGTAAAAGTGTAAAGTTGTGAAAACAAGACTTCAGTCATGTGAAGTCCAACTCTATGTCACCCTTTTAAACCTTGAATGATGTTTCTACTCTGAGATCCAAACAGGACTGGGTTTTACCCCTAACCCATAGAATCTATAGGGTAAATTTTGACCATTTGTAGTGAATTTTATCTCTATAGTATGATGTTCAGTTTCCAAGTCAAAGCAAATTGATCCTGATCAAAATGCATAGATACAAATCCAAATTAGTGACAGATTAATAGATGGATGGATCGATGGATACACAGATGGATGGGTGGATGGATTGATTGATGGATGGATGAATGGATGCATGAATGGATGGGTGGATGGATACACAGATGGATAAACAGATGGATACACAGATGGATGGATGGATGGATTGATTGATGGATGGATGAATGGATGCATGAATGGATGGGTGGATGGATACACAAGTGGATAAACAGATGGATACACAGATGGATGGATGAATGGATGGATGAATGGGTGGAGAGATAGATGGATGGATGGATGGATGGATGGATGGATGGGTGTAGATAAGTAGATGGATGGATAGGTGGATGGATGCATGGATGGATGGATGGATGGATGGGTGGATGGATGGATAGGTGGATGGATGCATGGATGGATGGATGGATGGATGGATGGATAGGTGGATGGATGCGTGGATGGATGGATGGGTGGATGGATGACTGGGTGGATGGATGAATGGATGTATATATGGATGGATGGATGGATGGATGGTAGATCAATGGATGGATGAATGGATGGGTGGATAAATGGGTAGATGGAAGGATGGATGGATGGATGGGTAGATGGATGGATGGATGGATGGATGGATGCATGGGCAGATGGTTGGATGGATGGATGAATGGGTGGATGGATAGATAGATGGATATGTGGATGGATGGATGGATGGGTGGGTTGACAGGTGGACGGATGGATGGATGAGTGGATGGGTGGATAGATGGGTGGATGGATGGATGGGTGGATAGATGGATAGGTGGATGGATGCGTGGATGGATGGATGGGTGGATGGATGGATGACTGGGTGGATGGATGAATGGATGGATATATGGATGGATGGATGGATGGATGGTAGATCGATGGATGGATGGATGGATGGGTGGATAAATGGGTAGATGGATAGATAGTTGGATGGATGGGTAGATGGATGGATGGCTAGTTGGATGGATGGATGGATGGATGGATGGGTGTAGATAAGTAGATGGATGGATAGGTGGATGGATAGGTAGATGGATGGATGGGTAGTTGGATGGATGGTTAGATGGATGGATGGATGGATGGGTATAGATAAGTAGATGGATGGATAGGTGGATGGATGGATGGATGGATAGATGGGTGTAGATAAGTAGATGGATGGATAGGTGGATGGATAGGTAGATGGATGGATGGATGGATGGGTGGATGGATAGATAGGTGGATGGATGGATGGATGACTGGGTGGATGGGTGGATATATGGATGGATGGATGGTAGATCAATGGATGGATGGATGGGTGGATAAATGGGTAGATGGATAGATAGTTGGATGGATGGGTAGATGGATGGATGGGTAGTTGGATGGATGGTTAGATGGATAGATGGATGGATGGATGGGTGTAGATAAGTAGATGGATGGATAGGTGGATGGATAGGTAGATGGATGGATGGGTAGTTGGATGGATGGTTAGATGGATGGATGGATGGATGGATGAATGGGTGTAGATAAATAGATGGATGGATAGGTGGATGGATGGGTGGATGGATGGATGGGTGGATGGATGGGTGTAGATTAGTAGATGGATGGATAGGTGGATGGATAAGTAGATGGATGGATGGATGGGTGGATGATGGATAGGTGGATGGATGGATGGATATATGGATGGATGGATGGTAGATCAATGGATGGATGGATGGATGGATGGATGAATGCGTGTAGATAAGTAGATGGATGACTGGGTGGATGGATGAATGGATGGATATATGGATGGATAGATGGTAGATCAATGGATGGATGGATGGATGGATGAATGGGTGTAGATAAGTAGATGGATGACTGGGTAGATGGATGGATGGATGGGTAGATCAATGGATGGATGGGTGGATAGATGGGTGGATGGATGGATGGGTGGATAGATGGCTAAATGGATGGATAGGTAGATGGATGGATGGATGGATAGGTGGATGGATGGGTAGATGGATGGATGGATGGATGGATGGATGGATTGATGGATGGATGGATGGACTGAAAAATGACAGTCCTCAGACTTACAGTAGTACACAGACTGTACCCAGGTCCGAAGTCAAAGCGGCACTGTTGGTCCATGGAGTAGTGAAAACCAGGTAACTGTGGCTGATCTGGCCAGTCGTGATTAAAGGGGTCGTCACGGAGACAGTCGTAGGTGCTGTAGAAGAAAAACTTAGCTGTGATCTAGTCCACCATCAGGGACTGTCAGTGCAGCCGTGTGTTTTCTGTTACTCACTTCAGGTACCTGTGCAGCTCGCTCCAGCTGCACCTGGACCAGTGGTATCGATAGAAGTTGGCTTGGACCCTCGGAGACATAATGCTGCCCAAAGGCACGTCGTCAGCACAATCATTCGCCTCACCATCATGCTCCATCCCTAACCTTGGGACAGACAGAGTATTAGACAGAATGGAAACCGTTAGCCATCCTGAGGACGTGCCTGTTTATTATTAATAATTTTAAAAGACATCTGAGCATTTTTATTTTTCTGCCAACATGACTTAGTTTCTAAGTTCCAGTGTTGGTGTGAAATAAATTGCCTATAAAATGTTGTGTTGATATGATTTGTTCCTGTATCTCACACATGTCCTGTTTCATGTGCAGCTACAAAAGCCGAGGAAAAGCCATCTTCCAGAACGAGGACACAACTCCGATGTAGCTGACACATTCCTGTAACCGGAGCGTAACCTACAAAGAAAAGCACAGGGTCACAGGTTAAAGGTCATTCGTATCATAGGTCCAACTCCTGCCCTATTATCAGTATTAACGTGTCATCATCACCTTTTTAACCAGGTACAGTCCTGGGTGACAGGAAGAAACAAGTATTTTACCCACATACATGGTTTTTAAGTTTAAACTTCACGGACATGTCATAATAATAAATTTAACACTGACTTGAAACAAAGTCTGTGGTTAAAAACATAAACAACATTTAAAACACAGCCTATGATTAAAATACTACTCATACTAATACTACTGATAAAACAGGCAAGGACTGAAACCACAGGCAACATTTAAAGGTCTCACCAACTTCAACTTGTAGGACTGAACAAAAGGTTCTAAAAGAAACGAGGTCGGATTGTTTCAGGTCAGTCTGAAGGTGTTCCACTCTGAGACACAGAACACTCTTTTCCCTGATTCAGTTCTGACAGACATTATTAGTGTGGTGTCTGTTAGTTTAAGCCCAGTAATTCCTTATTTATTAGAGTTGTACGCCCGTGAGAACACGCACAGTGATGTACACTACAACACATCCTCATAGTTGAGTAAGGGCAGAAAGATTTTACTCACTCTGTATGAGAAACAGGAGTTATTTTTTTTTTATAAATTTCAGCTTCACCTTCAGTTATGATACCAAATCAGCCATGTGAGCTTTAAATGGTAGCTCATAGTCAAGAAGAAACTCCAAGTCTTTTGAAATGTTCTGCTCTGTGTTTTCCTTGTAGAGTTCAAAGTAAGGAGATACACCCTGGTAGCTCAATGTATTCTATTCTACAATACTAAGAGCTGGGTTTTGTCAGCTTTTAAAACCAATATTAATCATAATATAATGAAGAGTACCCTGCATGCCGAGGGGGCCAAATTTTTGCCTGGTCAGGTAGATGGTATGATCGTGCTGCTCAGTGTGGCTTTGCTCGGTCTGCTGGAGATAAGACCATCCACAAACATTCTCCAAACTCTTCTGAGGATTCCCAAAAGAGATCAGCTCCTGGGACTGAGAGAAAACAAAACATTTTTTTTGAATTTTGTTTGGGGTAGACTTTTGGAAATCTTCTGTATAATAAGGTTTATATCCTAAAGTAAGTGATCATCAACTCTGTCATCTCAAAGTAGGATGAAGGTCTAATGTCTAAGACTTTCTCAGATAAAAGCAGCTTCTTTTCTGCTGTAAGCATCACAAAACAATCCATAAGAACCCTGTGCTGACCCTATACTGTCAGTTCAGTACCTTTGTTGCAGACAGCATGATGATTCTGACCAGGACTACGTTCATGTTGACCCCCAGAGAATGGTCCTGATAGACCTCATTCACCTGTCAAAGACAAACAGATCCTGGGATGAATCCTCACAGAATCATCTGGATTTGATGTGGGGGTCTCTGGTCTTCATGGGTTCAGATGACCTTGTTCAACAGTTGAAATCATAAATGCTGGCTTCTGTTTTAGTTCGGTCTTTCTTTGGAAATCTGAGGTGGCATTCTTCAACCAGCCCCACTTAACAAAATTCTAGAAAACTTCAGGAATGAGGGTTTAATGTGGTTCTGACTGAGCTGAAGCAGAACCTGGAAGATCAGGTGGAATAGAACATGAATCAGCCATGTGAGTGTTTGGTTCTGTGTTTTGAACTGACTTCACTAGTTCACAGGTGCTGGAGCTTACTGAAACCATCAGGTCTGAAGAGCCAATGACTTTCTTATTCAGCAGCAGTTAAAAAACCCAGATTACAACTGTTAGTGAATTATTCTGTGAATGTTTGACCTACGATGTTCATCAGCGTCAGGAGATATTTCTGAATGTGGTCTCGTCCGTGGAACAGAAGAAGAGAGTAATCTACAGCCAGCAGGACCTGCAGAAGGATCAAAACAAAGTCCAGAGACCAAATAGTTCTGCTGCTCATTAACCTCAGGGTTAAACAAAACCAGTACCTCAATGTGGAACATTTCTGCATAACGCTGTCTGCGAGCAGAACCCAAACTTGTTGGCACCATATTCTGGGTCACATTCAAAAAGCCAAAGAGAGGACCTGGAAACAGATAAATGTTGTTGTTCTGGTGTCGATACATAACCTCAAACCCAGGTCAAACCCAGTGAGGTCAAAGGTCACATGGGTTTCAGCAAACATCAGTACTAAAGTCTGTTTGTGTGACAAAGATGGTTTTAAGGACAAAAGAACCATGCATCCAATCCATCCATCCATCCATCCATCCATCCATCAATCCATCATCCATCCATCAATCCATCATTCATCCATACATCATCCATCCATTCAACCATCCAGCCATCATCCATGAATCCAACCAACCATCCATCCATCCATCCATCATCCATCCATTCAACCATCCATCCATCATCTATGAATCCAACCAACCATCCATCCATCATCCATCCATCCAATCCATCCATCCATCCATCAATCCATCATTCATCCATACATCATCCATCCATTCAACCATCCATCCATCATCCATCCATCATCCATGAATCCAACCAACCATCCATCCATCCATCCATCCATTCAACCATCCATCCATCCATCATCTATGAATCCAACCAACCATCCATCCATCATCCATCCATCCAATCCATCCATCCATCCATGAATCCAACCAACCATCTATCAATCCATCCATCAATCCATCCATTCATCCGATCCATCCAATCCATCCATCCAACCATTCATCTATCCATCCATGAATCCAACCAACCATCCATCCATCCATCCATCATCCATCCATTCAACCATCCATCCATCCATCCATCATCTATGAATCCAACCAACCATCCATCCATCATCCATCCATCCAATCCATCCATCCATCCATGAATCCAACCAACCATCTATCAATCCATCCATCAATCCATCCATTCATCCGATCCATCCAATCCATCCATCCAACTATTCATCTATCTATCCATGAATCCATCCATCCATCCATCCATCCATCCATCCATCCATCCATCATACATCCATTATACATCTATCCAATGATTCATCACTCATTTAACCATCCATCCATCATCCATCCATCCAAAAAATATTCTAGATGCAAGCGGCATCCTCCTGGTAATTCTGGATTGGTCTAAGCGTTTCTACCAGCTGTTGATGAACAATAACTCTTGATGTGTTATCATCTGATGGATCAAAGATCACTCTGGTCAAGCTTAGACTGACACCCTTAAACTTTCATGATATTCTCATCCACAGGTCAGAAATCTGCAGATCATTTCCAACTTTCCTTTGCAGATCTTGGACCTAGTGGATGGAGCTGTGGTGCTCCACATGTCAATTTTGATAGGAATATTCTGTTAAACAGCTGATCCACATGTTTTAAATCATCCTTCATACCCAGTCTGATGTCTGACACATGTTGGTGTGATCTGTTGATAAGGAGACAACTTTACTGATCACACAAACCAGACTACAAGAGAGGAGGGGAAAGAAAACTGAGACTCAACAGCTGAACTATCCCTCAACTCTGAGCTCAGAATCTGCAGAGCTGTGAGGTCCAGACTGCCACGTCGCTGCTGGCTCTGCTGGCTCTGTGTGTGTCAGAGTGTGTGTGAGTGTGTCAGAGAGTGTGCCGTAAAGCGTGGATGGCTCAGCCAAGTTTCCTGGATGGATTCCATCCTTTCCTTTGTGATTCTTTCGTCTTGCAGGAACAGCAGCAGGAATTCTGTCTGATCATCAACAGACTGCAGATCAGACTCTGCAGCTGTCTGTTGTTTTGATTACAGGAGACACACAACACTCCTATCTCTGTCCACCCAGAGCCATCCAATAAGTGCTGTCCAACCAGACTCGGATAACTTGAGCTGTCCAACCTGAACCATCCAACTAGACCTGTCCAAGCTGACCTGTCCAACCAGAGCTGCCCAACATCAGCTGTCTAACTTGATCAACCCTAACCACAGTTGACAGGTAGTCCCAGGTGAGAGGTGGTCTCGGGTAAAAGGTGGTCTTGGGTGAACTCCGGTAATCAATAACCAACACAAACAGATTGGATTTACTTGAGTAATTTCTGAGCGCTTGTTTTTCTTACCTCGAACAAAATCATCTAGACTTTGGTTGACGTCTTGAGATTGACTGACATCTGTTTGATTCTTAATAATGGCTGAGGATCGATAAATGATGTGCTTTTGTCCTTCATCCTCCTCCTCTTCCTCCCCTGGTTTCCACTGATCCAACGGTTCAATGAAAAATTCATCTTTACCCGTCCGGATCATTCCCGCCTGGAGACACAAGACTATTGTCAATTTAATGTTTAACCCATTTCTACTGTTCACCACACATCTACTGTTTAACCCACACCTATTGATTAACCCACATCTACTGTTTAACTTACATATATTGATTAACCCACATCTACTGTTTAACTTACATATATTGATTAACCCACATCTATTGTTTACCAGTGCTGTTTTGGAGAAACATTTGATACTCAGCTGATCCTGGTACTGGATATTTGGACCATTCCTGTTAAGATGCCTTGACCAGTCCTGTTCTGGATGTTTGGACAAACCCGGTTCTGGATATTTGGGTCAGCCAGTTATGCTCTGGATGTCTGCATCAACCTTGTTCAGGATACTTTGACCAGTTCTGTTCTGGAGAAACAGCTGTGTAATGAAAGGTTTCAGTTGGCACCTACCAATCCATCACAGTTGCCGATGGCAACAGATGTGTCCTCCATGTTTGACACTGTTCCTGTGTAGAAACATCCCACATCTCTGATTGGCTCAGATTGATGGTGTCCTGACTCCTCCCACTCTATGGTGGCAGTGGGGGCGATGAGGCGAGTGTTTCGATGCAGCCTCAGGTGGAGCTCTTGATTGAATACTGTCACGTTGTAGAAAAGCTCAGCCTCATCTTCTCGCTCAGAATTCTGCCTCCTCCAATTATGGCTAGATGTTGACATCCACATGGAGGCTTGTTGTTTTAAGGGCGTGGCTGACTGGACATTGCTTGAGTCAGTGGGTGTTTCCTCTGCTGTGGGGGCGTGTCTCTTTCTGCGGGGCAGTTGGGCAGAGACTGTTGTTGATAGGAAATGCCCTGCGGAGTCAGTTCTGATCGGACGAATGATGCTGAACTCTGACAGAACCTTATGGAGAAACTCTGAGAGACGAAAACAGAAAAGTTTATTTTTTGTGTCTTGATCATAAGAATGGTGTTGGTTTCTTTTGGCTGTTTCCTTCTTAAGGGACTGATGCAGACAGAAAACTTCACACAAAAGATTTGGCAATTGTTTTATGTCCTTCCAGATGCAACCTGGACTAAAACCTGCAACCTCAGAATTACTGCAACCCTTTTCTTAATCATCAGAATCAAATTTATAAACTCACAGTGAGTAGCTGATCAGGATACTTAACCTTCTATAACAGGTGTTCCTCAGAGATGTTACACGATATGCTGATGATTCACTTCAGCACACCTCAGCTGATTTAATACTAGTTTCAAACACTAAAACAAAAGAAAATTTTGGATGCTCTAAATTATGAAAATCAAAGTTGATGTAATACACCTGTGGTTAGAACTTTATCACAGTTGATAAATGCATCAAGATATAATAATATAATACACAATCCCTCCAGCAACTTCTGATTCTGCCTTTGTGTTTTTACCCATTGAGACATGCCCAGTAAACCTCCAGGAGATCCTAATCAGATGTTCAAACCATCTCAACTGAGTAAAGAAAATGAGACTAACTAATGGACAGTGGCACTAATCAGAGCTTTCCCAGTATGATGGAACTCTTTAGCCTCTTTAGGGAGAGGCAGCCAACCTACAGAGGAAGCTCATTTCAGCCACTTGTATCCAGGATCTTATTCTTTTGGTCATAATCTATTCCTTGTGACCACAGAGGAGGTTTGTATTGTAGACAGAGCAGGAAATCTAGAACTTTTCCCATTGACTCAATTGTTTCTTCATCATAGCTGACCAAAGCAATACACTTATTTCTGCAAATGAGGAATTGATCCATCTCCCAGTCCATCCTACCATTACTTGTTAACAAGAAACTCAAACTCCTCCACCAGAGGCAAAGGCTCATTCCTTACTTGGACACATCATTCCACTCATTTCCAGCTGATCACCATGGCCTCAGACTTAAAGGAGCTGACTTTCCACCTGACTGCTTCACACTTGACAGCAAATTGTCCCTGTTCACAATGAAGATCCTGGTATATTGATGCCAAAAGAACCACATCATCCACATAAAGCAGAGACGAGATCGTCAGGTTCCCAAACCACATTTCCTTCTCCATGACTGTGCCTTGGGAGCCTGTCCATACACTATTTGTATTAACTACAAAGTCAGAGACAAGACACAGCCTTGGTGGAGTCCAACCAAGAACAAGCTTAACTTTGTGCAATGAATGCAGAAACAGCTCTTTGAGTCTACAGGGACCAAATAACTCTTAAAGCCAACCCTGGCACCCCATGCTCCTACAGCACTGCCCATAGATCCCTTTGGGGAACACAGTCACAAGCTGTCATCTACCCTTATGGACAAGCTCAACCATAGTGTTAGCTATGGACAGCTGATGCCTGGCACTGAGGTCCAATAACAAAACACAGCTCAGGTTTGGATCAGGGAGGTTGTTTGTCTTAATCAACCCCTTCATTGACATACAGAAATGCAGAACGATAAAATCCCCAGATGGCACCCCTTGCAGGAAACCACCCATAAGTTCCAAGAAGGCTGGTGGATAATCTGAATTGCTGTTTGGTGTTTAAGCACAAACAACAGTCGGAGTCTTCCTCCTGCAGCTCAAAGCCACAGAGAGGCAACCTCCTCATTCAATAAGGAAAACTCCAACATGAAGATATTCAGCCAGGGAGTATCCCCAAACAAACACCTCTCTGCCAGGGCACTCAGAGTATGAACAATCCAGCATTTAACCAACAATTTGTACTTGCTCTCTGGGTCATTACCTCTACAAACCTGACACCTCAGTGGTTTTGGATGAATTAGACCCAAATTGTTTGGGTCTATTGCTAAAAATTATTTGTCTCCTAGAGAATTTGGCAACAGACAGCTTTAACTGCACACCTTCAAAAGCTCATTTCAACTTTTATAGGTTGTTTTGAATTCAATTCAGCACTTTTGTGTTAGGATGACAATTTAAATCATATTTCAGTTGTTTTGATCCATTTTTCTCCAAACATTTTTACATCTTCTCTGAGATTGTTTGGGGGGGGGGGGGTGTATCTAAAACATTAGGGGATTCACCAAAAGACCCCTCACTACCTCCTGATTTCTTCAGGTTCTGTTGTGGATCTACTCAGTTTTCTATGATCAATGTGAATACTAATAGCAACACACAAATTGTTCCTCTACCTTCATGGGGACTTTGCATTGACTTCCATTCATTTAAGAGACATTTCTATAGCCCATAGACTCTAAACCTAACCTCACAGGTATATATACTGTTGCTGGATAAATGTGCTCTGTACAATGACAAAAAAACTGATTCTGACCTCTAAACCTAACTAACCATCGAAATCTCCTTACCTTTCAATATTACCTCACTTTCAAAAGGAAAAAATAAGTAGGTCCTCTGGACAGGTTCTTCTTTAATGAAACGTTTCGTCTCTCCTCCAAGAGAC
>JARVJO010030738.1:0-11448 GCA_031762555.1 Cynodonichthys magdalenae | reverse complement strand
GCTTCTCAATAGCCGAGAGTCCAGACCCTCTGTACGAAGCAAAGTGAAGGACAAGGGGCTGGTTTTTACCAGGCTAATGTTTTCCTAATTCTGAGAAAAAAAATAGAATTCTGAGATTAAAGTCAGATGGTACCTGTGCCTGCACAGGCAGTGACAGAAGTGCCACCCCCAGATCAACAAGTGATTAATAGAAAAATGTATTTTCCTATCTTTGTTGTTGTTTTTAACAACAATATAAGTGCATCTAATGTAGGCTGCAAGAATGCAGACAATTAAATAACTGCTAAATACTAAACAACAAATGTTTAAAAAATTTTTTTTTTACAAATCTTGTAATCAACTGGAGACCAGTCCACCATCCAACAGTTATCATGATTGGTGTAATAGACAGCCTTCTTTGGAGACATCACTAACACTAAAATAAGTCTAATTTGGGCTTTTAAAATGCAAAACCACACAATTCTAAGACAAAACCCAGAAAATAAAACTATGCAGGAGCCTTTCCAGACTAGTGAGAACATTTATCCAATCAGCAAGGCTTAAACAATTACAGAATCAGAGCCGTGTGTTTTATGAGAACGGTCCAGAGTTAGGGTATGGCTATAATCATTTATTAACTTAATGAACTAACTCTTTTCACAGCTAAGATACTTTAAAATGTGCAGCAACACACTGACCAGCTGGTTGGTGCCAGGCAAAAACATGAATGTGTTAACTTAAGACAGACATTATTTAAGCACATGCATGGACTTAAGTTACAATATCAAGATTTTCACTTTTTTAATTTTTATCTAGTTCTTGTTTACTTAACAGAAATAGCCTGAGCACCTTGGCCTTTAATTGGCAAATCAAAAGCAATCATGTGAAAAGTTGTATTTTTTATCCATCTAATATTATTTTCTAAATTAGACCATGCATTTTCAGAGTCATGCCTCATTTTATATCTACAACTCAGTCTTAACCATTGTTATGAGAAGATTAATGGAGTCTGCAGAAGTGAATCTAAAGGTTTGCTGAATGGTGTAAAAAGCTCACAGCCAAGCAGATTCAAATCTCTTTACAAAACCCAAAGTCACAGAAAAAAATTATACTTTTTTTACCACAAATTTGGACATTCATTCTTTGAAATTTGAAAACATAAAACGATGGGGCGGTGTCACTCTTTTTGTGCGCACAGACTTTTGCGGGTGATGATTACAGTAGAACAAAACAAAGTCAGTGTTAGATTCCCCGCAGGCTGTTCTCAGTGAATCTTTGAGGCAAACATCAGACAAAAATGACACACATTAGTAATTGAGCTCCACATTCAAATGTGTGTTTGATAACTGAAAACAGAAACTGAACTTATTTCCAAATTGTCCTGACAGTTTGACACACAGCACAAACATCTATAACGCTGACATACAGCAAAAAGACTGAGGATCTGCCTCTTTCGGGAGCTTTCGGGATGTTTGACACAAATGCAACAAAGGAACAAAACTAAACAGGCTTCTGCAAATGAAGCACACAAAAAGTGTTTCTGTTGTTGAAGGGTTTAAGCATTAGTCATCTTAAGTGACTCTTGCATTAATCAATCATGCACTCAAAACCCCACTAATTTCAGTGAAGGCATGCTGCTCAACATTCAGTTTAGATTCACTGGATCTGTATTTTGTCCTGTCTAAACATAAATCTTATAACAACTCAAGAAACAGTCACCTTTTTTATATTATTGTATCACTCTCTCAAACAGTACAAAAGCCTCTAGAGATGTACAGCGACATGACTACATTCAGTTACATGCCTTACATACAGATCTACGTGTGAACCATTTTACTTCTAAGTAACCTGAGTCCCATGCTGTCTTCAGCATTACTGTGCTCACAGTTGATGTGGGTTTTAGTTATTCAGGTTAATGTGTTTGCCTGTGGGGCATATTTCCATTTTGACTCCACACACACACAAACACACACATCTTGCCCAAACTGCTGAGCTGTTACTGTTCACTCACACTGATGTCTTTGGTATAAATGCAACCACACTGCTGGAAAAACCTAATGACCTTCAAAACCATGCGTCATTACTGTAGTAGCCATTGTCAGATTCCTGCTCAAAGTAGAACACACTGATAAAACTTTATTCCCTGGAACTTAGGTTAGAATGACTGAAATACATCTTTAAAAAAAGAGAAAAGAAGATTACTGACATCATGGATATTATATATATCTGGATGTTGCCAAGTGTCTTAATTTGCTTCAAAGGTATAAAAACTGCTCTTTGGGCCATTTTTACAAAACTCCAACTAAAACCAATGGCTTGGAATTCATGGATCCAAGACACAAACTGTTTCAGAAAAGTGATTTGGTTTGTCAAAAAGCAAACCACAGACACGCCAAAGGACCAGGCTGATTCTGCTGAAACACTAATGTCATTTCCCACTGTATGACTAAGAACTGAAAAGGAAAATAAAATCCTATGAAAGGAAGTTTTATGGTTAGAAGAAACAGATTTATGTGTTTGGAGATGTAAAGATGAATCATTGAGCCAAAAGTACAATACAGTATTAATCATTATGGTAGTAGGATTTTGTTTATTTTTTATACCAGTGGATTTTGCACTCTACAAAATGTATGACCTCAAAATAATAAGCAAAAATATTCCAAAACTTAGAAACAACTCTGTTGTTTCAAACGTCTATCAAAGCTAGATGATTTTACTTAACAGACTAGTTGAAGCCAGAATTACGTTACTTGCTGCACACACTTTTGTCATAGACTGTGGTTTTATGTTTTGGTTTTTCTAAGTGTTTTCAGTGTTTCCCTGTGTGCTCTCTGGCCAGTTGTCCCACCCATCTTACTTGTTTCCTTTTGTGTCTGCTCCAAGTGTTTCTTGTTTGTCCTCATTAGTTTGGTTTTATATTTTGTGTCCTGTGGTCAATCTGCATCTATTCATTGTGCTGTGTTCCCCAGTCATTGTGGTGTGTCTGTGTATTCATGTTCTCCTGAGGATTCCAAGAGTTTTTTGAGCTGCATTACCAGCCCTTTTGTTTATTAAAGCCTTTCGTTCTTGGATTTTGCCTGCGCCTTTCTGCCTTACACCTGATAGAATGAACTGACCAAGCACCCAGCCTACAGGCAAATCTTTTTCTGGTTTTGTCTATGAGGACATCAATCTCCTGTTTCGCCAGCTCGCAGCGCTGCAGTCCTTCACCCTCCCTCCCACCCCTCTTGTGTTTCCTGTGCCGGCTGCTTCATTTTCTGGGTTTTCACTGGCCAAGGTAGTGGTTCCAGTCCCAGAACCTGAGTCGGTGGTCCCGGAGTTTCCAGAGTCGGTGGTCCCAGATGTTCGTGGGTCGGCTGCCAGTGCCTCCACGTCGCCTGGGTTGTTTGCCATCTCCTCCCTGTCGCCTGGGTTGTCTGCCATTGCCTCTTCGTCCCCTCTGTCACCTGTGTTCGCCTTCGCCAAGTCTTCGGCTTCATCAACCTCCGCCAGCCCACCTCCTCCTATGGCTTCACGTCTGTTCCCACCTCTTCCTGTGGCTTCACGTCTGTTCCCGCCTGGCCTCCTGCTCTTGTAGGGTCCTGTGTTGGAGGGTTCCCTGGCTGCCCACCAGAACTTAAGTGTTGTAGATGGTCCTTGAACCATCTCCCTGATTTGTGTCCGGTCTTCAAGTCTGTTTTTGTCATGTGTCTCACCTTGTCCCATGCCTCTCCTTGTTGACGGCTGGTGCCGTCTTTAAAGGGGAGGTACTGTCATGGTCTTGGTTTTATGTTTTGGTTTTTCTAAGTGTTTTCAATGTTTCCATGTGTGCTCTCTGCCCAGTTACCCCACCCATGCTCACCTGTTTCCTCTTGTGTCTGCTCCAGGTGTTTCTTGTTTGTCCTCATTAGTTTGGCTTTATATTCTGTGTCCTGTGTTCAGTCTGCGTCTGTTCATTGTGCTGTGTTCCCCAGCCATTGTGGTGTATCTGTGCATTCACATTCTCCTGAGGATTCCAAGTAAGAGTTTTTTTGAGCTGCATTACCAGCCCTTTTGTTTATTAAAGCCTGTGTTTATGGATTTTGCCTGCGCCCTGAGTCTTTCTGCCTCACACCTGATAAGTTTAACAAGAACTTTATTGATAACTTCAAATAGTGTCAAGTTGAGGTGCAACTTGCTTATAGACATTCAATCATATAAAAGAGTTTAGATTCTCGCAAGAGCTGTAAAAGCTATTAGATATCTAATGGTGGATTGGGTACCTGCAGGTGAGTGTTTCATGGTAGGGTTTAATGCTGGCACTGCGGTCCCTTCGAACAGGCCCGGGCTCAATAGTGGGCAGTCCTGTGGCAGAGGTGGTGGTGGTCCACGTGGAAGAAATCCTCCTCAGAGGATGGAGACTCCGCCTCAGACGCTGCTCACACACACACATTCAGAGGAGACCATACAGAAACACAGTTAACACCATTACAAAGTCATCCCATAATCTGATTAATCAAATAGGCATGCAGTCGCTTCAGGAGTAAAAAAGTTTGGGGGGATCAGTATAATAAACACGTATGGGTGAGTTCATAAATTCGACAACCAGAGCCAATTTCAGCAGTTCAGATGGAGTATGTGTAGGCCTTAAGTTTGTTTGTCTCCAGACAAATTCATCAACTAATTGTAATGTGTTCGTGATGGATTTGGTTAGGTAGAAAAAAATTAAGCATGTGACAAACTGGAACTTATATTAAATACTAAATAAATACATAAGTAATTAATTAAAATACAGCGGTCATTAAGGAACATAGAATTTACTGGCAGTTGTGCAAACATTGCTCCTTTTGGTACATTATTTAATGAAGCGGCAGTGTTGCATTGCACACTATTTAGTTTCATCATATGGATTGTGCTTCTCGTTATTTCTGCAAATTTCTTTTGTGATGTTCGCTCTCTTTCTTTTTGTCTTGTCCTGTCCTTGGATTCCCAGTGGCCTGTGCTCTCGGGCCCCCACCTTCTGTTTGGTGCCATGCAGCAGTCTGGCACAGTGGCACTGAACATAGCTGGCTCTTCTTCTGCTCAGTCCTCTGCAGAGTGACCTACAAATGACTACCTCAGAATCATGAATGAACCCATTCACAATATTGCATCATTTGCAGAGAGCTAGCAAACAAACACACATTCTGATACAAGGTGCAGGTTTTTTGTCATTTTATAAAAAAAATCCTTTGATGGTTTGTGCAAGTACCCATGTAAAAACACAACTGTTTGAACATATATGTTTTATGTGATGAATTAATACAGTAAATTTGACAAAAAGCATTTAATTTTTATATTCTTTGTGCATTTTTGTAGTTTTGTTTTAAGAAGAAATGCAAACACTAGCTACAACACAGATGCACAAAAGCACACTAAAACTAAACCATCTTTACACACCCAATAAACAGATAAGCAAGATGCTCAATGATCTATAAATAGACTTATTAGTTCAAGTGTATCAGTGTAAATGTTAATATCTCACATGAAGCTGTGTCTATTGCAATTTACTGTTTTTTTTTGGCTTCCTTCATTTTTTATTATTATTGAAAATGGATTTTGTATGTTAATGGACATGGATGCACTCATCAAATGTGCCTTATGGGCTTATTTCCATCTGTACTTGCAGCCAGGTTAATAAATAAGTTGAAATATAGTACACACATAGACATCAACACAATAAAAAGATATGCAGAGGTTAATATTGGTCACAGGTTTGATGTTCCTTTAGATAATTGGTTGTTGCTTAATCAGTGGCATTGGACTTTAATGCCACAGTCTTAGTATTTTGGGTTTCTTTACTCCTCATTTTGAGTTCTGTAAATCCCTGATTTTCATTTTTTGTTTTCACTGATTCTGTTTTTGTTTGTTTGTTTGTTGGGACCTCCCACAATACAACATTGTATTTCAAGTCAAACAGTTACAATATTTATAGTCTTTGACAAGACAATTGTTGTAATTTTTTCTGCATGATTCTCCAAATCCCTTCAGCTGATGGCCAATGCTCCTTTCAGGTCTTTTTAATAAAAGTTTAGTTAACCAAGATGATGTCATTATCCTGTGACGGATCTACCTGCTGCTAGCTGCTGCTAACGCTGCTGCTAACACTGCTGAAAATACAGATTTTTTAAATCTAAATTCCAAATGTGTTCATTGAAAACAATATGGATGGTACCCGTAGTCTGGCAGTTTGAAGTGCAGCTCAGACACTGACTGCAACTGCAAATTTCATGTCTTGCAGAGAAATGCTACCTGCGTTCAAGCCTTAGCAGCATCTATTTTCTCAGGTTGTTGATGTCATAACAAGAACCGAGCGCCAACAGCAAAGGATGCATTCCATTCCAAAATCCGTTAATGTAAACGTAAAAATTTTGCCACAACATTTAACTTTTACATTTAGATTTTGGATTTAATTTTAACACACAACAGTGGGCTAAATAACAATAAAATGTTAGTAGAAATTTAGAATTTTATGCCCCATAAATATCTATGTGAGAAAAGACTCAATTAATATTCAGATTCTATAAATTTTTAAGTTTTTAAGGTAGAATTTGACAATGCTGGATACATTTTTATATAAGTTTAAAGACAACTGTGAAGTCCTAGGATGCCAGTTACTAACAAGCTCTACTTAAAAAAAAAGTAAATAACACCACTGGGTTTTATTGAACAATCAAAAACTTTAGACATCGCTGCAGTTGTTACTTTGCACCAGACGCTGACAAAACAAGTTTTAAGAAGTGTGTGAAAGGAATCGTCTTGTGCCTCAACTGGATGCAAAACAATCTAAAAGGCAGAAAAGTCATTTTCCCTCTCAAGTTAATTCTTTTTCCCCCCTATATTTAGAGCTGGGCGCTCATAATGAGGAACACCATAATGACTGCAGTTTTACTTTCCATTCCATAATGACATCTGCCAAACAAGAGATTTGTTGGATGGCTGTGTTAAACACTGACTACAAACCAGCCACCAAATCAACTAGAATGGTTAACTTCAGTAAATAAAGAGCCAGATACATAAGAGTAGTGGGAGTCCAGTTTTGTTGACACATTCTCATGCCTCTTTATAGCTTCTTGAAAAATGTATCCAGCTGTGTGTTGCCTCTCTTATGCTACTCCTTCTCTATATACACACATTCACACACACTGTCTGGTTCGGCACATCTGTCATGTTGACACAGCTGTGGCTATGAAAGGGAGAACCATGCTCCGAGCAGGAGACAGGCTCTATTTTTCTTCACTCAACCCTTTAAGAAATACGTTCTTTCATTTGATGTTAGAAGCTTGTAGGAACCCCATGTTTGCTGAAACACGGGCTGAAAGATTAACACACACGGGGAGTGTTGCATGGTATGTTTGATCTTTAATAAAATTAATAACATGGCCATTTAGGGATTATTTCAACTAATTCCAAGTAAAACCGTTTTGTGTCTGGCTTTTAAATACTTTTGATTAACAATTCAGAGCTTTGATATTTAGGTAGCTTATGCTCACTTC
Source organism: Cynodonichthys magdalenae (assembly GCA_031762555.1). Classification (NCBI taxonomy): domain Eukaryota; kingdom Metazoa; phylum Chordata; class Actinopteri; order Cyprinodontiformes; family Rivulidae; genus Cynodonichthys; species Cynodonichthys magdalenae. Next base: position 3,976 of record JARVJO010030738.1, on the reverse strand, counting down.
TATCAAGTGTTCCCAGAACTGCACATCTTCTGAGTAAAGCATAAATCAGGACAATGCATGCATTCTCCCACCTTGTGTATGGACGTCTTCCCTTCTTTTTCAGGTCCCTCCTCTGAGTCGGAGCAGGTGTAAGCATCACTGGGGTTAATCAGTGGCGCAGGGCGTGGTCGGTGCAGAGGTTGGAAGGTGAGCTGGGTTGTTAGCAGACTGCTGACAGCACGCAGGGAGGTGCAGGTGTGGGCAGGTAAGGAAGGGTCAGCCAGCAGGTCTGTGATCAGTCCGTGGGCCTCTCCCATCACCGCTATGTCCACCATGACAGTCGTTCCTGATGACTACATGTTGAAAAAAAGACAGAGGTGAGGAATGAATATCTTTGCGGTAAGCTGTAGAAGTTTGTACTAATTTTAGGTCTGAGAGTGGCTGCATGCTGCTGGTTGGAGGCAGGCGGGAAGAGCAGGTGTGGAAACTATGTCACCAGTTCTCCTTTGACGTCATCATGTGGTTAAATGTGACACTGGCCAGACATTCATTCTATAAAGCTGGCACTCAAACTATATATATATATATATATATATACAGTATATATATATATATATATACACACTCATTAATACACATACATAAACACACTAAACAAGGCTAATGAACACACTGTATAAAAGTTAAAAAGTAATTACAAATATAAGTTCACTTATTTAACAGTTCTGTCACAAATTCTGTAATGTAATTGTTCAGAAAACGTTATAGAAAACAGAGAAAACTGAATGGGTTGAAAAATATGACCGAAGCAGAATATGAAAATATCTACACAGCACCGGGAGAGACTAAATGAAATTTTCTGCACTCCTAGAGTCTCCTAGTACACAACAAAATGTATTTAACAGCTGAAAAAGTGGATTTTGCACAATGCCCCTTTTAAAAATGCATTCCATATATGGCCTTAAAGTAAACAAATGATAATAAGCTATAAAAAAACTGATATTAAAAAAATAAACTAGTGAGAAAAACAAATATGTTTGTTGTGTCCTAATGTGACATTACAAAATTTTGTAAAATGTTTTATAGCTGCAGGATCACACAAAGCCACAGTCATGTAGTACATATCCACTTTCACAAAGCTTCATTTTATATATGGATTTTTTTCCTCCACACAGATGCAAAACTATAAACCTACATAAAAAAATGAATAGAGAGTAATAATTCAAAGCAGCAGCCCATTAAACATCCATACATGTCAAGTGTCGAAGAGTTCAGTAATTTTCTCAGATTTTCCCTCATTTTCCAGGTACAGTATACAGATGTATAGAGGGCAGATTTTTTTCAAGTTTTACAGATTTTTTCAAGAACTCAATTTCAAATTTATTTAACATCTCAGAGTTTGTAGGATGTTAAAAACAATAAATAAATAACATCAAATAACCATCTTCAAACCCGCACCGCTGCTAGAAATAAGCTCCCCAGTCATCATTTCCTTCTGCAACCCTGCAGGTGCTGTCATCTCCACATCCGCCAACAGTCCGCCTGTGCTACCCTCCCCCCGTGTGTGATTGATACAGATTTTTAAAGCTCATTATACAGGTAAACATCTGACAAATTTAGACTAATGCATGTTTTTAACACAGCTGTACATTAATGAATGGACTAAATAACAACATCTACTGGAGTCTATACTTTGACTCTACTCTCCGTTTGACATCATCATGGTGTGAGCCCTCCTTGTTTCAACAAGACAAAAAGTTCACAACCCTTTATTACTTAGTGCAGTTGAACAACTACAATAAAGTTCAGGCCAGTCTTGTCTGTCAGTTTATTTATTCTGATGAGACCACAGAGTTCTGCTTGTACCCTAAAAGAATGTTATCAGGTTTTTCTTCTCAAACATTTCATTCACTATCAGCCGAGCTGCCAGACACCCAGAATTTTTGTGTTTACACTGGCTGCGTAGAAAGTAGTCAACCTCAACGTCACAAGCGTGAACTCACACTTTCACTGTGAGAATAAAAAAAGATTTTCTATTTCATTTTCTAAACAGGTAAGCCAGTTATATTCGTCCGTCCATCCATCTCTTTTCTTCCGCTTATCCAGGGTCGGGTCGTGGGGGCAGCAGCCTAAGCAGAGAGACCCAGACTTCCCTCTCCCCAGCCACTTGGGCCAGCTTGTCTGAGGGAATCCCAAGGCGTTCCCAGGCCAGCTGAGAAACACAGTCCCTCCAGCAAGTCCTGAGTCTCCTCCCAATGGGAGGTGTCCAGAGCACCTCACCAGGGAGGCATCCAGAAGGCATCCTAACCAGATGCCCGAGCCACCTCAATTGGTTCCTCTTGACATGGAGGAGCAGAGGCTCTACTCTGAGTCCCTCTTGGATGACTAAGCTTCTCTCCCTATCTCTAAGGGAGAGCCCAGGCACCGTGCAGAAGAAAATCATTTCGGCCGCTTGTATCCGCAATCTCGTTCTTTCGGTCACTACCGAAAGCTCGTGACCATAGATAAAGGTCGGAACGTAGACCGACCTGTAAATTGATAGCTTCGCCTTCTGGCTCAGCTCTCGCTTCACCACGATGGACTGGTACAGTGCTTGCATCACTGCAGATGCAGCACCGAGCCGCCTATCGATCTCCCACTCTATTCTTCCCTCATTCGTGAACAAACCCCGAGATACTAAAACTCCTCCACTTGGGGCAGGATCTCCTCCCCGACCCAGAGAGAGCACCCTACCCTTTTTCAGCTCAAGACCATGGTCCCAGATTTGGAGACACTGATACTCATCCCGGCCGCTTCACACTCGGCTGCGAACCACTCCAGTGAGAGCTGGAGATCACGATCTGATGAAGCCATTAGGACCACATCATCTGCAAAAAGCAGTGATGCAATCCTAAGGTCACCAAAACGGATCCCCTCAACACCTTGACTGCTCCTAGAAATTTTGTCCATAAAAGTTAAAAGTCTACAAACACATGTAGACTGGTTGGGCAGACTTCCATGCACCCTCCAGGACCGTGCTGAGGGTGTAGAGCTGGTCCAGTGTTCTACAACCATAAAGAAAACCACACTGCTCTTCTTGAATCCAAGATTCGACTATCGAACCCTCCACTCCAGGACCCCTAAATAGACCTTACCTGGGAGATTTAAAAGTGTGATCCCCTTATAGTTGGAACACACTCTGCGGTACCCCTTTTTAAACAGGGGGACCACCACCCCGGTCTCAGGTTTGCCAGGGGAACTGCCCCCGATGTCCACGCAATATTGTAGGGTCACGTCACCATCCCTACCATAAACAGTGTTGGCGGCAAACTGATTTCCCCCCGAGACACTGGATGGTGGACCAGAACTGCCTCAAAGCTGTATAAAAGTATTTTTCAATGGCCTCTCTGAACTCCTCCCACGCTCAGCGACCACCAGAGCCACACTCCGCTTGGACTGCCGATACCCATCAGCTGCTTCCGGAGGCCCACAGGCTAAAAAGACCCGATAGGAGCCCTGCTTCAGCCTGACAGCATTCCTCACTGCTGGTGTCCACCAACGGGTTCGAAGGTTGCCACCACAACAGGCACCGATAACCTTACGGCCACAGCTCAGGTAACCCGCCTCGACAATGGAGGCACGGAACATGGCCAATTAGGAATCAATGTCCCCCACCTCCCCCGGAATGTGTTCAAAGTTCTCCCGGAGGTGTGAGTTAAAGCTCAGTCTGATGGCAGACTCTGCCAGATGTTCCCCGCAGACCCTCACTATACGTTATATTGTTTATACAAAATCTCCTAGTGGTCAGCTAAAACACAAATGTTATATCTTTGACGTTGACAATTCAGTTCTATTAATGAATCTAACTCATCGTGAGTCAGTTATCTCTTGAAATTTCAGAAATGGTCCTGTGCAGGAAGATGGACCATTTATGAAGACCATTAAACAGTGCTTAATTTGTAAATCATAAGGTACAGGAACGCAAAGTGTTAATGACAGCGCAGAGATGACGAGATGG
>JARVJO010030737.1:0-11450 GCA_031762555.1 Cynodonichthys magdalenae | reverse complement strand
GTGGATAATGCCAGATGAACTTGCTCGGCAAAACAATTTGAAGCCCCACTTATCTGGCTTGTTGGCAATATATTGGCAGAGGTTGCCAGCTCTTGTGCCTTTGTATGCTACCATGACTTATTCTACACTGTGCTTGTTAGTAGATGGTATCAGTAGGCATCGTTCTCGATGCATCTCAAAGAGGGGGCGGATTGTAAAAAATTGGTCTGAACTCTCATTGCATTGCTGATTATCGTTGAAATGTATGAACCGGCGTAACAGCTGGAATCTCTTCTTTGGCAATCATAGTAACATAGATCAACTTGTGAAGCAACAAAATAAGCAAATTTTCAGCATATTCATTATGTAATAACACTTAATTCATTATATTTACATAAACAGATAAACTAGATAGTTTAAATATGTTGATTTCATACCAAGTTATCATTTTTTGTGTGAAAAAAATATCTGCGGTTTATCAGGTGAGCTGCACAACATTCAGCAAGAGAAATTGTGATAATTTATTCCCTGTGACACAGTGTTTTGGTTATAGTCCTCTACAAAATAATATTTACATTTATTGTGTCAGAATAAAATCATAATTTACTCCTGTGTAATACACCTCCCCAACTTTATGGATGATTTTTGGGGTTGAATATTTATACATGCATACATACAATAAGTTTTCAATGCTTTCATTTTTAGACAACCATAGATTTTTAGCAAATCAGATAGCTGCTGAGCCCCGTGTAAATTTGTGCTTTAGTTGCTGCTGTAACAGGCACCGATAACCTTCAGGCCACAGCTCCTGGAAGCCACTATTGCAATGGAGGCCCTGAACATGGCCCATTTGGACTCCATGTCCATGAGGCTGAAGATCACACAGACAGGGGGCTCCCAGTTCACCATCACTATACATTTGGGTTTACTAGATCTGTCTGGCATCCTTCCCCTCCACCACATGGTAAATGGTAAATGGCTTGAACTTATATAATGCTTAACAAGTTCATACAGACTCCAATTTACACTCCAATTCTTCACTCTTTCATACGCACATTTACACAATGATTGTGGTAAGAATCCAATTTATCACGAGGTGGTGATCAGTTCAGAGCTCTGCCCCTCTCTTCACCCAAGTGTTTAAAACATATGGCCTTGGGTCAAATGACACAATTTCAATCATTGACCTTGCCAAAGAGGCCCTGGTACCAAGGACATGTATGGATAACTTTATGCTCAAACATGGCATTTGTTATGGATAATCTATGCCTAGCACAGAAGTCCAATAACAGAACATCATTTGGCTTAAGATCTAGGACACTGTTCCTTGCTGGCACCCCCTTTTAGATAACTCTATGATTGGGCAATCAATATGTATTGAAGTCACCCAGTAGGACAGGGAAATCCCCAGACAACACCCCTTCCAAAACTCCAAAAAGGCTGGGTAATCTGAACTGATCTTTGTTGCTTAAGCACAAACAGTCAAAACTTTTCATGCTGCAGCCTGAAGCGAGGCAACCCTCTCATTTACTGGAGAAAACTTTGTAAAAAATTATTGTTTTGGTCTTACAAGAATAAGGAAAACATAAATTATTATTTTAGCACTCTTTGGATAAGGGTGGGAATAGATACATTTTTACTTCTTCCAATTCCTTTTCAAATATGTTTAATTTTGTCAAATTGTTATCTTTTGTTTCTTTTATGTTTTATATTTTATACATGTTTTAAATAAACTTGAACTAACTTCAACACAGTGGCATTCAGCTGCAAGCTTGTGAGTATCCCCACACCCACCTGAAGTCTCTCTCCCTGGGCAACTCCAGAGCCGAAGAGAGTCCAGACTCTTTCCAGGAGTTGGGTTTCAGGGCCCAAGCTGTAAGTAAAAGTGAGCCCAACTATATCTAGTTGGTATCACTCAAACACACCCTCACACACAAGCTCTGGCTCCTTACCTGCCAGTGATGTGATGTTCCACATCCCAAGAGCTAGTCTATGCCACCAAGAATCAGCATGGCAGAGGACCCTCCCTTGCTCAGCCTGGCATGAATTGACCCAAACTTGACAATCCTCCCCGCAGGTGGTGAGTTGATGTGAAGGAGGCATCCTGTAATTTGTTTGTGCTTAGTCCAGTCGAGCCTCAGAAGCCAATTGGCTCCACCAGGGGCTAATGTTCCAGACAATATAACCCCAAGGATTCTCAAACCCTTCCACCACGTTAAGGTGGCGATTCTGTGGAGGGGGGTTACTAAATATTTAAGTTAAAAAAATGCAAGGTAACTAGCATGACATAGTATGACATCAATATGTCTAGGACAAAGTTGGCCAGATTATGATATTTAATTTCTGCCAAAATTTTATGACCATATGCCAGGGTTATCCAATCCTGGTCCTGGTCCAATCCTGCATGTTTTAGTGGTTTTTCTCATCATGTACACCTGATTCAGTGATTGAATTACCTCTCCAAATTCACCAGCAGCCTGTTAATCATCCAGTCATTCAAATTAGGTGTATTAGAGCAGTGAAACCTCTAAAACATGAAGAAAAGTGGCCCTAGAAGACCAGGATTAGATAACCCTGGCTTAAGATCACCATATGCTGGTAGAAATGGAATTCCATTACCTGAATTATGCTGTCAATTCAAGGCTAATCCCTATTCCTAAAGTTTGAATCACTGTGATTATGTGACCCTTCCGAGTTCTTTTGGGGGGGGGGGGGGGGCTGGCCATCATGTTTCTAAATACATAATAATAATGAAGGATGGAAAACTCAAAGCTGATAAACAGGCCTATATAAGTATCTTGAAGTTTATGCAGGTGTAAATTTGTACTTTTGTTGATTGTCTTTTTTTAAACTAAGCGCCTAGGCCCACACACACCATAGAACCATTTAACATTCTGGCCTGTGACTTCAAAGTATGGCTCACAACCACCACCACCCACAAAGAGACAGTATGGGTATTTTATACATCTCTGAATCCTTTGAGTCCTGTGAGTATTGCAGTTATTGTCTCTTGTGTCCCTGACGCCCCTGGATGTCACAGTGCTAAAATAAAGTATTTAATTTGGGTAAAAAAAAAAAAAAAAAAAATGTTGTTTTGTGGTTCAAAATGTTCTGGTGACCCATGTGTTGATCAGAGAGACACAAATCTGGGCTTAAATGAAAGCCCAGAAGGTCCTCTTTAATATGATACCAAATACAATATTATAAATCTTTGAGCAGTGTCCGTACCATGAGGCTAAACCAGCTATACATCAGTGTCAAAAACAGAATTTATCTTAATGCCTTTTTAGATTTATGACCTGATTGCTGTGATTTAGTTACCACTCTGGAAGGGCTATCATACCAAAATTTAATCTACAGACTTGTATCTTTTTAAAAATTATGATCAAGCTTTGCCACCCTGAGATGGACCAAATAGAGAAATTTGGCCACTGGCCTACGGACTAATTAGTCTTTTTTGTCTAACAATTTGTCAAGATCTGACGCTAAATTGTAAGCTCCTTTTACGGCTTTCAGTCCTTTAGAACAAACAGCTTTTGCAGACATTTCTGCTGCTTCCCATGGAGTTTGAGCTGTTTGAGCTGCTTGATATCCTTCATAACCACCAAACCCAGCTCCTACAGCAGCTAAAACACCCACTACTACACCTCCTGCTGTAAGCCCTGTTCCTATGGCTCCTCCTGCTTCTGTTACTCCTGCTGCTCCTGTTGCTCCTGCTGCTCCTGTTGCTCCTGCTGCTCCTGTTGCTCCTGTTGTTCCTGTTACTCCTGCTGCTCCTGTTGCTCCTGCTGCTCCTGTTGCTCCTGCTGCTCCGGTTGCTCCTACTGCTCTTGCTGCAGCTACTGCTGCTGCTCCTGTTGCTCCGATTGCTCTTGATGCTGCTCCTGCTGCTGCTTTCACCACACCTGTTGTAGTTTTTGTAAGAAGTACAACAGGTAGTGCTCCTCCAAATAAAGCCCCTAACAGTGCACCAGTTGTAATACCTGCTGCTGTGATAAAAAATGAATTCACGCTATTTTTAGCTTTTCTCCTGATTTCTTCTTCTGACATGTTTTCTGAGGTCTCAGTAATACAATTTCCTTCCTGTTGAATTAATTCCTCAGTTACGTTCAGCATCTCGTTCGTGTAGCAGTTTCCATTGTTTGTTTCCACTGTCTTCTCTATTGATTTAAGTATTTCCTCCACCTGGTACTCATTGCTTCTGTATTTGTCTTCTGGGTCATTGTTCCAGTGTTTGTTATCAATGACGTGGCACCGCCCTCCGCACTTTTCTACAATATCACTCACAGACTTCTTTTGCTCCACTAAATCCTTGATCGTCTTCCCTTCAGGGAGCTCATGACCATGAGTGAAGACAACTGTTGTGTACTTGTACACATCTTCAGAGAAGTATTGGGTCATTGTTTGGATGATAGCTTCCTCTTGGGCTGTGAATTTCTCTAGTTTGAGCACAATGAGAAAAGCATGAGGCCCAGGTGAGCACTCTGTGATACAACTTGCTATCTCCTGCTTTAACTCCTCTTCAGATCTGTCTGTGTCAAAGAAACCAGGCGTATCAATCAGGGTGATTTTTCTTCCTCTGACAGATTTGGTTTTTGCTTTACAAATTCTTGTTCCTGATTCAAACCCAGAGAAAACTTTGAACAGTTTTTCTCTAAATATGGTGTTAGCAAGGCTGCTTTTTCCAGCTCCAGTTTTTCCCAGGAAAACAATTCTTGTTGTGTTTGGTTCTAAAAGACAAAAGTTTTTTTTCTTCATGAAAACAGCACATTACCTATTGGTTGTTTTCTCATATAAGAGTCATGTGAACATATCAATCTCTAAGTGAATTGAAAAAATAAATAAATGCATGTATATAGCAAACTGAAAGTTTATATATTACTCTAACAGCCAGAATAATTCTGTATTAATCAAATGTAAAATGTAAAAAAATAACTCACCAACCATGATGAAAGAACCAGTTCAGTTTCAGAAACACTGATTTATTTTCAGATTTTGGAGTCCACGTCTGCTGTCTGAACGAAAACTGCTAAGATAAATGCTGTAATGCAAAATACAAAAAATACATTACTTTTGAAAAAAAGTTTTATAGGTTTAGGCAGTTTGCTCACCACAAGATAATTATTTTCATGTTTAGGTGAAGCCTACCACTTCTTTCTAATTGGCCGTACCTTTTGAACAAGCAGCACACAGACGTCTCATCACTGAGGGATTTGAATAGTGGATGTTTATAGGTTTTTGAGATGAGTGTTTCTCTGGACTGGGTTTTTACAGTGAATACAAGTAAACCTCAAGAGTTTTTTGTGCAATTGAATCAAGTGTGCAGGAGTTAAACTGTGTATCCAATTTCAAAATCTATTCAAAAATACTTTATTGATCCCAAAGGGAAACTAGATAAGTAAGGTATAAGAATAAATGTATTTTTTCTTCTTGTTTGATATAGTGCATCTTTACCCCACTGACCAACTAAGGAAATGATGTTTTTAAGCAGTATAAAAACAATAAAGCATTGTTGCCTCAAATGATTGGGGTGGCCTGTTTAAATAGGAATGTAAAGTGGCGGCCATCTTGGATTTTGACATTGCAACCCTTTTATGATAGGGAACTCTCTTAGATGCAGCCACACTCTGAAATGAAAGTCAGCTGTTGCTTCCTTTTCAACTCATCCAGCTTGAGGGATGTCCTGCTGATACCAGTTTTTCTCAAAGTACTTCAGTTTGGATACTCACCAATACTGAGTACACATACAGAATACTTACTGAATTAGAAGTTAAACGTTCTTTCAAATTGTAAAAGTTTTTTAGACATCAAACTGACCAACTTTGTACTTAAAATGTAAACTGTAACACATTTAATGGATTATTGATCCCTGTATTAGTATCAGTCTTGAGTAACAGGGCATTTTATGAGTACTTGTAAAAATGTTGGTATTGGACCCCGATACCAGTATCAGGATACCACTATCCACCCTTAAGGGTTTACATATAAATATATGGTGGCAGTCATCTTGGATATTAATGTGGCAACCCAGTTGTCAATACAAATTTTTTTACATCAAGGTGCAGCCACAATGTTGGCTCAGTGCTTCTTCTTTCAAGTTATTCAGCTCACAAGTAGGGCTGCAATGATTAGTCAACATAATCGACAATGACAATTATAAAAATAAGTCGATGTGGCATTTTAATGTTGACACACCATATTATTTACCAAGGTAAATGTTCAATTGTAACTGCAATGCAATCAATGAACTGCTTGTGTCACAATTGCTTTTATTGTCTGTGGTTGGTTTGTTTACAAAAGTATGCGGGGTGCCGGTCTGTAAACCAAATAAGAAGCCGCAGGCAAATCAAAAAGTGATAATAATGGTGTAGAATAAAAAAATGCTATGTTCAAAATGGTATGTCCGAATAAATGCAGAAATCCACTGGATTTCTTCTAAAACTTTTATTCTCGTCTCTGACTCCAATCAGTTTTAGCAGTACTCACCACAACCCTCAGTGACCTTGGGAGAAAACTCAAACAAACAGCAGCCCAGTCTGTCCAGACTGGATCTGAACAGAGACTGGAAAAACTCCCTCCCGTCTTCTAAAAACTTCAACATTATAACCTCTTTAGTCTCTTCCTGGTTACACCCCAGAAGGTGGTAACTTTTACGTCAAACATAACTCACTTTTGTTTATACTGACAGAAAGAACAAATTGATAACACACACACCAACTATGTCTGTTTTAAACTTACTTCTGCAATGAACAAAAAGTATAAAATATAAAACTGCATCAAACATTCAGTTGAGCAATTACAAAATTTTCTTCAATGGCATAACAGAAAGACAATCGCATCAAATAGGAAAAAAAAACAAAACAAAAAAAAAAACAAGATTTAAATTTCCAAAACTGGCTACATTTTACTGAAAATGAACCAAAAAAAGTAAAATGCAGACTCAGTCATTCCATCGCAGGACAGCATCAGCAAAAACACGATCTCATCATGAGATGCTAACATGCTACAGCTGTCCTTTGCAGATGGTAAGATTAATAAAGTTAGCTTGTTCATCAGGTTAAAGTGTCATAAAACTTATTTTCAGTGACTGATCACTTTGACAATTGTCTATAAGTTTTATTAGTTTACCATTAGAAAACAGTGTTTGTTGGAAGCAGAGGAAGCAGATTTAATAAATCACAACCTTTGCGTGAAAATTGGTGTATGCAAATTTCTGGGCTCATTTTGTGCGTACACAAGCTTTATAAATCCGACCCCAGACCTCTGACATGGCTCTCTACTTCAGTTATTCTTGGTTGCACAGTGTCACACTATCATGATCAGATACCACTCGACTAATTATTTCCTTTCCCAAGACAGAAATACAAAGCTAAAAAGGGTGAAATCAATATCGGACATTATTATCAGTCCAGTTTTACATATCAGACCAATACGATATTCTAAAAAATGACCATTACCGGCCAATACCAATGGTAATGCCGATATATCATGCATCCCTACTTTTAACCATTGGTTTCAGTGTTTCTGTTGTTCCAAAAGCAAACATTACTAAAAACACGTATAAAATTTTGCTTATCTCGAACAATCTATGTTTTTCTAACACACTTCAACACGAGGATGATAAAATTAGTTCATATGTGTTTTTTAGAGTGAAGGGAGGTACAACAATAATAACAAACACAAACATATAATAATATAAAAAAAACTAAGTCTTACATAAGACAGTACTCACCTCCAATTTGCCTTGATTGAAAACTTTGGGTGTGAAACCTGAGGCTGTGTTCACAACTGAGTCTGAAACAACCAAAAAAGACAAAACATTAAAAATGAGGGTTATCAATCTACATTGTTTTGGCATTTATTATTTAAATTTGTTAATTGTCTGAAATAAAAAAGTCATTCATTCATTCATTCATTCATATTCTCTATAATATCAGTTAAAATGGCCAGTCAAAATTTTAACACAGCAGCTGATGCTTAATAAAAGTAAAATACAGTTCATCGGATCAACATTTTGTCTTACTAGCACTGCAGTAATTAAAGTAGCTTCAGCCTTAATTCAAATGTGATCCATAGGATAGAAACCAGTGTTGCCAGATCTCGTGAGAAAAACAAGCAACATGTAGCAAAATGACAGTAAACAAAGTCAACAAAAACTTCCAAAAACTTTCTATGCAGTTTAGTATTAGGGCCACACATGATTTTTAAAAAAAATTTAAATTACGAGAATAAAGTCAAAATATTACAACATTAAAGTCGTATGAAAATACAGACATAATATTACGAGATAAAAGTCGTAATATTATGAGATTAAAGTCAATATTATGAGAAAAAATTTGTAACATTACAAGATTAAAGTCGTTACGAGAAAAAAGTCACAACATTCTAAAATGGAAACCATACTATATGCTTTACACGAAAAAGCCTCTACTACTGTATTAAAATGAGGAATGTTGAGCAACTTGTCGTTCTAGCACATTAGCATCAAATTATCAGTAGGAGTTGGAAATGTGTAAAGAACCATATGATAAACTGAAGCCGTACTGTAATTAATGGATGCATTGACAGATTTAATCGTCAAGCAGCTAATTTGGATGAAAGCATTTCACACTAACAGTGACCCAAGTCATCGCGGGCTACTTCATAAACACAGAGATGTATGGCTGTCCACAGCAGGTGTTAGGAAAATGATGAGGAAATTAGTAAATATCAGGAACGCAAAACAGACATATAAGATTATGGCTTTTTACTCATATTATGACTTTTTTTTCTTGTAAAATTACGACTTTAATTTCATAATATTATGACTTTGTTATGGTAATAATAATAAAAAAAATCTTGTTGTGTGGCCCTACTTTGTTGTACTTTTTCTCCCACAGTTTATTATATTTTCCCCCATATTTTCCCCACTTACTGCAACTCATTCTCACTTTGTTTTGTCACTTGTATCCAGGAGTAAAGAAAGTAGTATTTGCTGGTACTATGACAAAAACTGTCACTGACTCAGATTGTTCTCTCTCACTCGATTCATGTGTTTAAAAAAAATCCAAACAAATTTAAACATTAATAATTTATTGTACTGTAGCCTAAAGCAAGCAGCATTTTTTTTTTCATGTCTGTGCACCACCTTTGTAAAAATGTCCCAGTCCATTAAATCGAACGCACCAATTTTTCGGAAGTGGACGCGATGCACGCCCTCTTTTCAATTACAAATCAAGTCTCCTTTCATAAGTTCAGAAGCACTTTATTTCGAGCTGTGGTTGTTGTAATTGAGCAAAAACAACATTCAGCTCAGCTAAATACTGTCCCTTTGCTTTTAATTGTGCTATTTTGTAACAAGCAGACAGACATTAAACGCAGCGGTGCAGGTTTTGAAGACTGGCTGTTAACGCCTCGAGCTCCGGACAGAGGGGAGAGCAAGAGCAGAGACTACTGCACACAGTTCAGAAACTTTTTTTGGTGGTGGCTATAAACAGATTAAGTCGTGTTTTTAGACTGCCTATTGCAAAATGATTTATTCTGACACCAAGTGCAGCCCTGACTGGTTCTGAATGACGGCTTTCTAGCAGACAGACAGCCGCTCTCTTCTTCCTGGTACTGCCCGTGCCGCTTCACCCCGGCTTGTGCCCCTGTCGCTCTGGGCTCTGTGTTTCAGGTGTACCGTCAACTTGGGCGGCAGCGACAAGCAGGAATGGGAAGGACAAATCTTCTCCCTGTTTTGCTTTATTGTGGGGAGGTGGGGATAATCGAGGGGTTTCATTCGGAAAGAAGCAAGCGCGCCCCCCCAACTAAATAAAAAATGAAAAAAAAAAAAAGCGGAACTCGCGACTCACGAGATTTACTTCGGGGAAAAAAAAACCTAAACTCGCTTATAATAGGCGGAATTGGCACTGAAAACAGCTTGGCTGTAAGTCAGATAAAAATAATGCAACTAAACGAAAATATCTTACCACCTACAGTGAAAAGTGAAGTCTAGCAGGAGTCTCCTCTCCTCTGCAGGGGCAGCTTTTTATAATCTACTTTCACTTTCTATCTGACTGTACAGGGTGTCCAGTCGGTCCTTGAGGACCACTGTCCTGTTTTAGTTGTTTCCCACCTGCTTTACTGACATGATAAATAATAATAAAAAGGTTAATATTTAAATACTTTTACAGTGTCCAGAGATGGTGTTCTTTGTGACTTGGTACTATATAAATAAACCATTTTTTTTATTTGAATATTCTTATTTTTTATTTATTTATTAGTGGTATGATTTTACTTCCAGAAATAGATGTTATTTTCGTTACAATAAAGGTTTAGTTCATTTCCTCCTGTCCAAATGATGTTGGTCCAACTCATTTACAAAAGTTTTTAAATGTTGAGTCTGACATTTTATTTTTAACAGCAGTTTCAGGTCAGGTGTTGCTTCAGCTTGTGTTAAAAGTGCAGTTAAGTCATAGTTGAAGTATCCTTACCTTATATAAAAAGTCCTTTCAAGTTTTAGAAATTTCTGACACTGCACTTTCAAAGGTTTGTAATTACCTTTTCTTTTAGCTACATATTCTGCTCTCTAGGCTGGACCATTTTTGTTATCAAAGGCTCTGCACTGGACTTGTTCAGGTGCTACATGTCTGACAGGAGTTTCTCTGTAAACATCCTGTCACACTATAACATTTTAGACAATGTATGCCAACTCATGAAAAATTTAAAGAAATCTACAATGAAGATTAAATTAAAAAAAATCAACTGGAAGCTTATTTTAGACGTGTACATGATGCTATCAAATAGTGTGACAGGGCCTTAAGATTGAAGTTTCTTGAGGGCCATCATGCAATCTGCCCTGTACAGTGAAAAGTGAGATTTACCTGTGAAGAGAACACCTCTCTATTGTGCTGTACTACATCAAATGTAAGCATTTGCTCACTCAAGTCAGTAACAAAGACAAACTGCAGTCAGCTGGAGATCCTGATGAGATGCAGAAGAGCTTTTCTGAGACTGTTTGACACTTTGCAGAAATTCTTTGGTCACTCAAACCGATTGTTGCAGCAGCTGTCCGGGTGGCTTTCAGCTGAGGTGTCAAAATTCACATTCATTACTCAAGTATACGTGTAAATACTTTTTAAAAATATTAAATATAATGTAAAATATAAAAGTACTGGTTTTAAAACTACTTAAAATGTAAAAGTAATGTAAAGAAAAAACTTGCTCAGATATTGTGAAAATATCAGTTTATTGTTTGTGTATAAAAATCACCAAAACAAGTTTATTTGAATAATAAAATCTCTAATTTTTTTTATCTTTTTCCAAATAAAATATGGAAACTATTCACTTTGTTCATTAATTATTTTGATAAAGGGAAAGATTGACCACGTCTTTAGGTTGGAAACGACTGCACTAGTTGTACAGTCCTGCTCCACATTATTGGCACCCCTTCATGATTTGCATAGCTGAGTGAATATCTTCAGAAATAAATGGAAATGTTCAAAACTTAT
>JARVJO010030736.1:0-11458 GCA_031762555.1 Cynodonichthys magdalenae | reverse complement strand
CAATAAGCTGTACATTGGTGATTTATTTTGATTCTGTAAATAAATTGTCTAATTTGTTGTTAGATCAAACTAAACTTGCTGACTCACGTCTGTCTTATTGTCTGACCTCATCATTATTACACAGAGAGAAGGTTTTTATTCTTGAAAAGAAGATCCCGTGATATATAAATATTCCTCTTAACGTTAAGTTCTGAGAGTTGTTTGGGGGTTCCCCTACAGTTGCTACTCTGCAAGTTTTGCTTAACTCCCTGCTCTAATACACATCGATTGAATTACCACTTTCTCAACAGCCTAAACAAGACAAAAATGAGTATAGTGAACAAATGGGTAATTGTGGTACTCAATATTTTCTAGAGTTCTTTTATGAATAGTTTAAGAACTACTGTTGTTCCTAACTTTCCTGGGAGTCCCTTCCTGCATTTGTTGTAGGGCTGTGACCACTTCACTGTTCAAACTCACACTTGTGTGCAAACAATATAAAACAATAATTTTTATACAATTTTGTCTGTGTAGTCAAGGCGGCTGTGGCTGAGCAGTTAGGGGAGCCGTTCCTCTAATACAAGAGTTGGCGTTTCAATTCTACCACTATTCGGTCACATGTCAAAGTGTCCCTGAGCAAGACACTGAACCCCTGCTTCCTCTGATGTGTGTCCCATCAGTGTAAGAATGTGATTTAAAGCATTGATTAATCTCTATAGATTGATTCACCTGTATTAGCTTTATAGAGAGATATCTTGAGTTCTGAATGTAGATGTGTAGATGGGTAAATGAGGGCACAGATTGTAGTATAAAGTGCTTTGAGTATCCTGGTTGGATAGAAAGGCGCTATATAAGTACAGTCCATTTATGTTCACCTTGGTCTTTTATACCTCTGGCCAGGAATTAAATATCAGGATATAAAACGTCCAATCCAAAGCTTTCTGCACTTGTTCTCTTGAAAATGTTTGTATTTCACTCTGACTCAGTATAAAAACAACTGAGTTCATTCCAGAGTTAAGCTGTAAATGTAAAAGAGTTCACTTAGATTACTTTTAATATGTGTAAATATCAGTTAAACATGTGCTTCCTCCAAAAGCGTGTTGCAAATAGATGGCATAAAGATTCACCCACACAGCCTCTGGAGCCCATAATGTTTAATTTGCTTTAATGCTTTCAAATTCCCATTTTTCTAACTCTACACTCCAAGTTGCTCATTAAGTTTGATTCAGGACACTGTATTAACGTGTTAGTCTGATGATAAAGAATTATGTCAATAAGGAATAGCATTTTATACAAGATGCATCAGCATACAAGGATATTTTTTTAAATTATGTAAACACACAATCACTTGTAGGCAGCTCTGTGTGAAATAAATGTTTGATGCAATGACATTTTTACCCAGTTTTGATTCATTCACATGTTGTCTGTTGTTAAATCCTCCCCCTTCCCCATCTTTTCTAGGAGGCTCAGACTTCCTGCATTTTTTTATTTTTATTTTTTACAAATAGTCCTTTTAATATCATCTTGTAAAGCATAAATTCTTTGAAAAACTGTCTTAAATAGAGAGTAACAATTCCTGGGACTCTCTTTGAGGGTTGAGTGAAATGTCACACAAATGAGAAATGGCAGTGATATCCAGTTAGAGGACAACTTTCTCACTCATGTGTTCTTTTTCTGAGTTCTATAAATCAACTCAAGGTTTCTAAGTGATCTTCCCTGCTGGCAGTCGGGGAGATGGTGGCGGCGGTAGTGGGATTTATCATTTTCAGATAAAGGCTCGGTCCTCGTCAACATTCCATTTCACTCTTAACCTGGGAATTTATAGGAAAATGTGAAGCTGTCTGTGCAGCCTAACCAGCTTCACAGCAAAGCAATGAGACAAAAAAACATAAGCTTCTAGTTTCAATCATAAAATACTGTAAAAACACAATACTAATGTATTGTTATAGATCACAAATGTTAAACAGTTTTAGTGGCAAATGTTTGTAAATTTAAAGACGTGACCACCAATATACAGTATCACACACCAGAGCTTGAAACAATTAAGAGACTGATACCAAAACTGTCCAGATTTGTGATAAAAAAAAGTAAGTTAGCGCAATTTTAGTATAGAAAAATTGCTCAAATTTTGTCACTGGTTTCACTTAATTCTTGTGATAATTGAATGAAATTTTCAGGAAAAGTAAAAAATGGGATGCTCTTAAAGGGAACCCCAACTAGTTGTGACATTAGACATCATTTGATAAAACATTTACTTCAACTGCAAAACAAAAACTGAAAAAATACTAAAAGCTGTTTGATTAAAAATATATTGTCCCATGGATGGTGACCAGGCACGTCGTTGGACCTGAGCAGTGCGATGAAGTCAAACATCACGACTTTGATATATGTTTGGTCCTAAACAAATAATATTGCACCTTTAATTTAACAAACAGCTTATAGCTTATTAAACAGCTTACTATATTTTACAGTCTTTGTTTAACAGTTGAAGGAATAATGTCTAATGGTACAACTAGTTGGAGTTCCCTTTAACATTGGCTACTAACTGTGGTAATCTTTTACTAACTCACAATTCAACTCAATTCTATTCTGATTTTTGGGGCCACATTTTGGTTCTAAATTGATTTTTCATTCAAAACAGATAATGGGAACCTGTCCATTTGTTGTAATCCCAAAGTGCTTAATCATTGTTAATTTTTGCACACAGTAAAGCACATGTCACTCTCAGACTCATTCGGTAAAAAACAAAATGAGTCCAATCTTTGCCCTCAATGAAGATAGGGCCAATTGAATCCTTCTTTCTTAAATTTTTGTAGTTTCCTCTTTGTTTTGGTGCTTTCTGCGCATGCACACATTCCAGAACCAGCTGCGTGATGTCTTGATGCCCCACATAGTTAAAAAATGGTGTCTGACACCCATTAGATTTGCTTTATTTATTTATTTTTTTAATTGATTTGGGGACATTTTGTATCAATTCTGAATTGTTCTAAATGACAATCACAATTCTTATGAGAATCTCCTATTGGTTACTGATGGTGGTCAGGGGGTCAGGTGGCGCCGATGTATGGCAGCCCCGCCTCTGTCAGTGCGCCCCAGGGCAGCTGTGGCTACAGGGTAGTTTGCCATCAACAGTGTGTGAATGGGTGAATGACTGTAAGTGTAAAGCGCTTTGGGGTCTGGAGGGACTTGATAAAGTGCTATATAAGTTCAGGCCATTTACCATTTACATATTCATCATTAACTAATAACTAATAAATAAAACGGTATGATCTAAAACCATCATGAGAATGAAATAGGCACTAATATCAAAACTATGGGAGAAAGAAAATTCTAGATTATTTGAGGAATAAAAAGAAAACAATTTCACTGTTTTGCATCCAAGTTCAGACTTTCAAAGACCATGTTCTAATCATTATATTATTGTGAAACTCAGTCAGTGTTAAAATATTGAATGACATATATATAATGAAATATTATATTTTAGCTTTTTTATTATATTTTTACCTTTCATTGAGTGCAAGAAGCCTGAATGTACTTTTTAAACTTGTTGAACTAGAGCGACATTTTCATCACTCATAAATTGCAAGTAAAATCGGCAGAATCCAATAAATCAGTGAATGTGATGAAAGTACCTTCTTAGCATTGTCATACTAAAAAATCAAGGTGTCAGGTATTACAATACCAGTCAAAAGTTTGAACACACCTCATTTTGTGTTTTTCTTTTATTCTTTGTGTTTCCTACATTTTAAATTAATACTGAAGTCATCCAGACTATAAAGGAACACAAAAGCTACAGAAATATTTCCAAAGTATTTAGAAGTTTGATGTAAGTCATGTGTGAGGCTAAAGCCTGGATCACATTAAAAGGCAATAACCTCAGAATGTTAAAACAATCAAAGGTGAAGCAGGCAGCTGCTAAAGGTAAAATCTACAGGATGGGCCATTTATATGGATACACCTAAATAAAATGGGAATGGTTGATGATCTTAACTTCCTGTTTTGGGCACATTAGTATTTGGGAGGGGGGAAACTTTTCGACATGGGGGGTGACCATGGCCGCCATTTTGAAGTTGGCCACTTTGGACCCAACTTTATTTTTTTCAGTGGGAAGAGGGTCATGTGACACATCAAACTTACTGAGAATTTCCAACCCATTCTCACTCCCAACTCGTCACATATTGACGCTTGGTCAGGTACCATAACTTTATTATTTCATGAGTTTTTTAGAAGTTTCTCTTTATTTACAGTCATTGACATGTCAAAGAGGTTACTGTAAGGAGCGGATAGAAATTGTGCTGATGTCTGTTGAACGTAATACCCATATATTGCAGCAGATTTCAATGCAAGGCACCCTACAAAACCACCTATCTCCCATGCTACAGTTAGCAAACTGCTTGCCAAGTTTGGTGAAACTGGTTCAGTGTTGGATTTGCCAAAATGTGGACACATGAAAACTGTCACTAATGAGGAAACATCAGTAGCTGTCCTAGCTTCATTCAGCAAGAGACCACAACATACCACTCGCCGCATGTCACTGAAGAGTGGCATTAGTTGAACATCCTTTTGGCAGATATTAGCTACTCACAAATGGCACCTTCACAAACTTCAGTTGCTGCAGAATCTCAATGTGGATGACCCAGGTCGGCGCACTGAATTTGCAGAATGGGCAAAACAAAAATTGAAACAGGACCCTCAGTTTACACAGAACATTTTGTTCAGTGATGAGGCAAATTTTAATGTGAATGGTGAAATTAACAAACAAAACCACTGCTATTGGTCTGATACTAACCCACATTAGATAGATCCCTCCAAGACTGTTGGAACACAACAAATGATGGTATGGTGTGGTATATGGGGCACATAGATAGTGGGGCCATTCTTCATCAATGGAAACCGCAACCTTTTTCCAGCAAGATGGTGCACCACCACACTATGGGTGTCAGGTTTGTGCATTCCAAATAATCAGTTTCCTGGAAAGTGGATTGGTTGTCATGGGCCACTTGAATGGCCACTAAGATCTCCCAATCAGGCCCCCTTAGACTTTTATCTTTGGGGTCATCTGAAGGCAATTTTCTTTGCTGTGAAGATAAGAGATGTGCAGCACTTGAAACAACAGATACTGGAAGCCTGTGATAGCATTTCTTCTGCGGTGTTGCTATCAGTGTGTGAAGAGTGGGAGAAGAGGGTTGCATTGACAATCAATAAGTGATCAGAAACTTGTAAAAAACTCACGAAAGAATAAAGTTATGTTAAAACCAAGCATACCATTGTTTTTTCTTGTGAAATTCTCAGTAAGTTTGATGTGTCACATGACCCTCTTCCTATTGAAAAAACTAAAGTTTGATCCAAAATGGCTGACTTCAAAATGGCTGCCATGGTCACCACCCATGTCGAAAAGTCCCCCCTCCCAAATACCAATGTGCCCCAAACAGGAAGTTAATTACCAACCATTCCCATTTTATTTAGGTGCATCCCACCTTGTATATTATTACTTCATGAAGATGATTGCCAAGAATGTGCACAGCTGTGACAAATCTTAAATATGTTTTGGTTTGTTTAACAGTTTTAGGTTTACTACATGGTTCTTTAATGTTTCCAAATTTGACTTGTGTATGTTGTACAGAAAGAGTCTGCCATTGTAAAAAGGAAATGTACAACCGTTTCTCAAAAAAATCTGACTGGAAAACAAACTGTCTATGGAAAATATTGTTGCATTTAAAAGTGGTAGATGCAATTCAACATTTTAATGATACACCTAAATACAATCTCACATGTAATAAACAGAAAAAACAGTATTTCACCTGGGATAACCATTACTACTCAGCATGTCTTTGCAAAATCCTCACTGGTATGGTTTGTTTTTTGCTAAGTTAAAAATTGTTGCAATTTTAGTTTTCGGCAAATCCGTTTCATTTTGCATTTAAAGAACTTGTCACAGACCATCATTCACAGTTACTATATCGTCTTTAAAAAATATGCACCTAAAATCTTGAAAAAAAAAAGATTCTTGGCTAATTAGCTAATATCCTGAGGCACAACTGTCTGTTTTTGCTGTTGAAGCTTTTGTTGCTGACCTCTAAGTGCTTTAGCCACTTTTCACCGCCTTTCCATTATTTCTCTCCATCTCACATACTCAGTTCATCCCTTGATTCCTATCTGTTGCCTCGGGGCAAACAGTTGATCTATTTAGGTCTTTCATAAATGTCAGTTTATGGAATGGTGTCTTGAAGTTTTGACACTGTATCTTTATAAGGCAATGTTGAAGGAGGATGAAAAGACATGGTCATCATAAGCCAACTGTCCCTGAGGTAACTATTTTAACATCTCCTGCTTAAAGCTCAAAAGCCAGAAGGATCATGAGTCCCCTCTTTTGCAATCTGAAGTATTATTGAAACTTAAATTTAAGCAGATTTTTATCCTTCTACTTCTTGAGAGGTTTCTATCCTCTCACTTTAGGATATCTGCAATACCATTTTCTTTTTAGTCGATCATTAGGGTTGGAAATTATTAGTTAAAATGTACAAATATATTTTTGTTAAACAGGGGCAGATGTTATAAGATATTTTTCTTCTTTCTGCTCCTTTTCATTTTTTATTTATGATATTGTTGTGTTGTTTGAGATTTGTTGTTTTCAATTAAATGAAATAAATAATAAAAAAAAATAAAAAATAAGTGTATCACACCAGTCTCACCAACTCCTTAACTGTTACTGCCCCATTAGTGGGTAGTGCCAGAACCAGGAGACTACTTGCATTTATGTCAACTTGTACGGATTGTCTGTAATTTACACAGATTTTCCCTCATTTTGCAGATGTATGGATGTATAGAGCAATCTCATGGAATTTTTCAAGTTTTACAATTTTTTTCAAAAACTCAAAAGAAAACAGTAAATAACATCACATAACCATCTTCCAACATGCTCTGCTGCTAGAAATAAGTTCTCCCATCCTCATTTCCTCCTGCTTTGCGCTGCAGATGCTGTCATCTCAACAGCCGACGGTCAGCTTGCACCCACACCCCCACCCCCACACACACCCCAGCCCCCAGCCCCCACCCCTGTGCATGCATGTGTGAATAATATGGATTGGATTTTTTGCAAAAATTACAGATTTTGAGGCTCATTATACAAGTAAATGTTCGAAGGGGTTGACAAGTATGTACTTGCCTCCCCATCTCACCAAGTAATAAAACAAACAAAACTATGTAACATTTTTGAGAAAGCTTGGTTTCACCATACTGATGATGTGTTATTGAGGAACTACAGATGTCATCTTGCTGAAAACATATTGGGTGGTAAATTGTATGTGCTCTTCTACACCTCTTAATTCAAAGTTCTTGTAATGTATGATTTTTTCTATTTACTTTATGCATTTAAATGTTTCTCACTGTGTTTCCTGTTTTCTTATTGAATTTGAGTGGACGCACTTCAGTGTGAAGTTGTGGCTGAGTGGTTAAGGCAAAGGATTAGAAATCCATTGGAGTCTTCTTGCAAAAGTACAAATCCTCCCAGCAACAACAGAGTTTGAAATGTTGATTACTAAACGAACAACAGCAAAAGCATGTCTTATGGCTATTTATTGTACAGGTTTTACTGTCCACCATTAGTTCTCAGGATCATATTGCTTGTACTGATATGGCTGCACTTTGTTTCATAATAAATAGATCCATGCTGTTGGTTGCAGCACCTTTAAAATTTATTGTCTACTGGAAGATGTTTTGATAGATTTGATGCTGAAAGTCTGCAGTTACTTTTGATGATAGTTTTTTTCTCAGATCAAGATGTATCAGACATTGATTAGTTCTTCTAACACTTTCTTTTAGAGCTCAATTCATAATCCCTGTTTATTCAGAAAATTTTAAAAGAATATGATCAAAGAATAAAAACTGCCCTATGTATGAAGGCTTTTCACTTACTAATTTTTCAAATGGAGCTGTATTGTTGTGGTTGAGTGGTCATGTCAATGGACTTGACATCTATTGGAGTTTCCTTGCGTGGGTTTGAGTCCTACTGGCAGTGGGTAAACTTTATAAACACTAGCCAGGTTTTTAGGTAGGATTTTGGAAGGTGTTGACACTTTAAGCCCCACCTCTACCCCTCGCAGCCTATGGAAGTTTACTAAGTTTGTGTAAAAGACAAATGTCACAGATGAACCGGGAGCGAAGATTGTGACAACAAGTACTGAAGCTGTAACATTGCTACCCACCTCCTTTATCAAAGGAAACATAATTTATTCCACGTGTCTTCCTCTGGCTTCATAAAATAACTACAGTCATCCCAATACTGTTTACAAAGAATAGAAAATTTAAGCAGGGAAAAAATTTACAGACAGACCAGGAGCAAATATTGTGGCAACAACACATAACAGTTACTAAAGCTGTGGAATGGCCACATACCTCCTCTGTCCAAGTAGGTGCAATTTATTCCATGCATCTTCCTCTGTCTTGATAAAATAATCACACTCACACCCGCCACTGCTTATGAAGTTTACGTAAGCAAACTAAAGAAGGCGTCAGAAAACTGAACAGTAGGTAAATGCCTGCTTGTAAAGAAGTTATGAAGATGGCATTTTCCACAAAGGCAGCTACTAAACATTTGTAGGTGCTTGGCTGAGAAACAAATAGTAGCAAAGCTTCCATGTGTAGGAATATGACTTTAAGTCAGAATCCAACTTTGATGCAAGGATATCATCGGGCCACAAATCTTCGGTTGGTCTTGGATAGGCAGCTCCGGCCAGTTGTTTGCGACTGAGCTGGGGTGTGACTAGAAGCTGGTCACCTCTCTTTTACAGAACAACTAATGTTTGTAGAGATCATGATGTTACAAGGGTTTAAAAAACAACCTGATCTTGAGTTAGGGCAGGGAGGTCCGATCCTGGTCTTGAGGGCTGCTTTGCAATTTGTACTTGTTTCTCTGCTCCAACACACCTGATGCAATGGTTGAATTACCTCTTTAAGCTCTGCAGTAACCTATTAATTATCCACTCATATAAATTAGGTGTGCAGCATAGTGGCCCTCAAGGACCAGGAGTGGAGTTAAGGTTTTTTTTTTTTTTTTTCACAGAGCAGCAACCTTCACACAGTAGCTGTAACTTCATATTCTTTCCACGTAGGCAAAGTGGGGAAAAAAATCTTCATGTCATGACATAAAAAGTTTTTGATTCAATTCACTTGGCTAAAGCAGTCACCTGTTTTATAATTTATATATATATATATATATTTTTTTTTATTTTATTTTTTTTTGCTTAGTCAGCAAAATACTTCAATTACCACTGTACTCCTGTTGTTATGAGAGTTGAGTTGTTGTTTTCAGCTGACTCAACTTAATCCTATCGTTATCAAGACACATTCCTGAAGGGTTGAAGTACCTGGAATCCTCTGTCCAGATCAAAGGAACTTAACCATCAGCAAAACAGCAACTTCAGCTGGCTGACATAAAACAAAGAGATCTTGACAAACTTCTTTTGACACTTCAGTGAGTGAAAATGTAGAGGCAGAGTTATATGCTGAAAATTTGAACTTGTTTTTCATCAGACCTCAACCTTGTTGTTAGAAGTTTGGGGTTACATGTAAAGAAACAAACACTAAAACAGTTAAGTCACATTTTATATTATAACCGGACTGAAAGATTATTTAAAGAAATCAGAAGATTGTGTTGAAACTGCATTTTGACCATATCCCTCATCCTGAACAAGAACAGTAGCAACAGTGGCAAAGAACAACCCCCTTTTAACAAGAAAAGACTTCTATGAGAATCAAGCTCAGGATGAGCAGCCATATGTTTTGACCACCTGGGGGGTTGAGAGGCAAGAAAGAGTCATTTCAATGAGAAAACATGCAGAGAACATCAATATAATGACAGTAATAATTTTAAATACATAAATGATGTAGGGTTTTCCCTATACTAGTCTTTCTCAAACCAAGTACAAATATTTCTGTTTGGGTAGTTAACAATACTTAGTACTAATACTGAGTACTTACTAAATTAGAACCTAAACATTACACAATAACTTTAAAAACACATTTCCTTTTGTATATTTCAACATAGATTTGGCATTGGAAAACATAAAACATTGACATTATTGTATTTTAGTGAAAACAAATTTTATTTTGACAAATCAGTGTCAGCTGTTAGTTACCCATTATTCTTACTTTTTTTTGCCAGAAACAAGAGTATTTTGTCACAGAAAGATTCATGTCAACTCTGTCATTAACAATTCATTCAATGTGTGGAAACAAACTCAAACAAAGTTGATTTTTTTAATTATACAAACGGTCCTAGTACATCAATACTTCAAACAAAGATCATTTCACAACCACACTTTATACCCAAAATCATTAATAAATAGACTCAAACATTTTCCAGTATAGTCATTAAATACTGATAATTCTACTAATTTTCTAAGACAGCAAAAATAATGACTTGTATGAGATTTAGGCCAACAGTATCTTTTTTATTTGTGCAAAAGCTCATAAATAGTGGAAACTTAAAGTAAGAGAACTGACAGGATGGGAGAAATAAAGAGCAAGGCCGAACAGAGGAGACAGGTGATCTGAGGTCGGATTTATAAAGCTTGCGTACGCACAAAACAAGACCAGAAACTTGCGTACGCCACTTTTCATGTAAAGGTTGGGATTTATAAAATCCAAACTTGACGTGAAAATGTGCGGTCCCTCACGCCAGCTCTGACCCATGCGTACGCTCATTTTGGAGACGGGAAGATGCGACACAGATGGTGAAGAGAGGAATTATAGCCACACTGCGTCATGATCACGCTCAGATATTTAATTTCACTTCATAATCAGACTTAGATTTTAGATCAACTTTATCAGAAGCTTTATTAACAGTATTATTTATGCTGGTGAGCCAAGTATATTTCAAATAAAATCGACCATCTTAAATCTAAAAGTTCAAGCATCTCCATCCATCTCTCTCCTGGCCGCCCTCCTCCTCAGACAACCCCCACAGACCCCTCCCCAACAAGAGAAATAAGAAATTTTAACATGAAGCACCACAATGATAAGGTTTACTTTATAAAGTCCATATTCCTCACGCACGCGGGGTGGGGGGTATCAGCCGCAGATAACACTGGAGCCCAAAGCAGGAGGAAACGGGAGGAAGAGTGGTGAACTTAGGTGAAAAACGGGGCAATGTTTGGGTTATTTAATTTTATTTATTGTTTTTATCGTCCTACAGGCTCAGAGAAAAATACATTTGAAGCTGAGTTTTTGAAAAGATCCATGAGATTGCTCTAAACATCTGTATATCTGTAAAATGAGGGAAAACCTGTGTAAATTACCGACAATCTGTTGATGTGAGCAGTCGTCAGCACCTGTCGTCCTCCAGACACTCGACGGAGCGCATGTCTAAGGGTGCATTCACACCAGCCCTGTTTAGTCCGCTTTAATCGAACTTTAGTTCGTTTGTCTGGAAAGTCCGGTTCGTTTGGGGAGGTGTGAATGCGTAATCGAACTCTGATTC
>JARVJO010030735.1:0-11463 GCA_031762555.1 Cynodonichthys magdalenae | reverse complement strand
TGTCAGATCACAACTCGGCCCTCTAGAGGTGGTATGCACCACAGGAAGAACAGCAGCACAGATACAAGCCTTTTCATTATTCTGCAACCCCCTCACTGAAGTGGTGGTGTGCCCACTGAGTAGTTCTACCACTCAATTCTGTTTCATTTAAAATCTTCATTGGAGAAAGAGAGTTTAACTTGAAGTGAATGCTTGTTTCTGAAACTGTGATGTGGCAAAGCACGACTGCAGCGTGCTCACTGCTGTTTTATACAACTTATTGCCTGTTTACTTCAGCTTTTATATCCATTCATTGTGACTGATTACACATTTACCTCGTTTAAACCTGGAAAACAAACCTAACTCCATTCAGTCATTACGTGGGTACAGAGTTGCTTTCACATTCAGTCAATTGAACACATTTAAATCTAATTACATTGCCCTTGTCACCTAGGTGGTTTTGCTTCTGGCATTTGTAGAATAGTTTCCTGACATTAGCTAGTCTGATTTTACTGCCTATAGTTGCTCTTTATTTTATTTGGGTTTTCTTTGTTAGTAGAGGTAACAATTAATGCTTTTAGCCGAAAACACTTTTTTATTTTTTACTTTTGTCTTTTAGTCTTTCCTGACCTTTTATACAGACTAAAAAAATCAGATTGAATAAAATGATTAGTTACAATACTAAACATGCTAACACTATTTATTTACAAAATCATATAGAATACAGCAGCAAACAACTTTCTGCCAAATTACTTTACAGCAATATAATTGTTTTTGCCAAAAATACCTCTTTTTACGCCCTTTCACAAAAACAGTTTAACCCAGGCCTGAGTCGCCTTCTTGCCTTTTCAGTGGGATTTCTGAAAAGATGGACATGGCGTGGAGGCGTTGACGTAAACCTGCTGCTGTCACGCCTTTAAGGCGCCACCTGTGGTAGTACCAGCACTGTAATGGTCAACATAAGAAAGGGTGAAACAGCTTTGTGGCTTCCGGGCATGATGTAGTGATGACAGACGATCTGTGCGACCAGCTGGCCACAGGATTTAGAACGGGGAAATGTCCAACAAATTTTGTCCATTGTGCTCCAGTTAGTTCTGCCCCACATCTTATTGGGTTCTGGGAAGTTTCCTTCGTTAACATAAAGTCGTATCTTTGTGGGGTGTCTGGCTCAGTAGACGATTTATAAACAACCAGAGGCGGCTCAAAGAGGGAATTGTCTTTGCAATCATACAACAGAACTATTTTGTCAATGAAGCATTTATTTTATGCTGTTATTTACGTTAGAGGTCAAAACCTGGATCGGAGGGTGACATCAGATACAACTTGTTCCAGTTGCAAGTCAGAAAATCAGCAGGATGAGATAATTGCTGTGCTTAGTGACCAGGCAAATTATCATTAGCAATACAAGCTGGTGATGATGGATTTTTCTGCTTTTAAACACTTCAGGAACACATCCACTGAAAGTAACTGAACAGTACCATCTGTGTGACCGGATTACTGAGATATAAACTGAGAGAAGTGAAAGTAAAACGTTTATTACTGCGTCTATCACAACTTTTCATGTACAAAGTAGCCATACTGGATTTTAGGACTCTGTTGTTCAGCAATCTCTCACTTTTTGATCCTGAATTTTAGGGGTGGGAATCTTTTGCTATCTCATGATTCGATTCGATTCAGATTTTTGGGACCACGATTCGATTCAAAATCGATTTTATTTTTTTTTTAACTCAAAACTGATAATGTGAGCCCATTTGTCATGTTCCCAAAGTGGTTCATCTTCATTTTGCAAACTTTGCACATAATGAAGCTCGTGTCAAACTCAGACTCATGCACTAAAAATCCTAAATGAACCCAAATCTTTGCCTTCAATGAAGTGGAGGCCAGTTGAATATGTCTTTCCTCCAGTTTTGTAGTTGTTTTGGTGCTTTCTGCACATGCACACGTTCCAGAAACAGCTGTGTGGTGACGTCAGGACATCCCACATAGTTACAATATGGAGGCTGACAGCCATTATGTTTGCTTTATTTTTTTTATTTTTAAAAATCGATTTTGGGACATTTTAAATCGATTCTGAATCTTTGTAAATGAGAATCCCGATTTCGATGTGAATCGATTTTTTTGTGCACCCCTACTGAATTCCAATTTTGGGTAGTGTTTTAGTATAATTTTTTTGTTTTTATTTAGAATTTGGAAATCGTCTGAGTTCAAACCATTAGTATTCTAGCAGTTCCACTGCATTGTGGTAGCTGGTTTGACTGCATGTCCATATTGTAAAGCCGGTGTACTTGAGCATGTAGTCAGCACGCTTCTACATTTTCTTTGATTTACTGAACAATGTTCTTTAACTAAAAATCGGTTTTAGTGTTTTTATATTCTGTCAGTAAGTCAACTCACTGAAATGGAAACGTATTACTTTGTTCATTCAGTTGTTTTCATATGGGTAAATGTAGCTATTTATTTGGATATAGCTTTAAATATTTGTGATTACACTGTTGCTGTTTTTTTGTCTGACAAGCCTGTCTGCTGTTAAACAGTATAAACAGGAAATTTTGCAGCATTCTACATGTTGTATAAATATGCTCCAGTCCTGCAAAGCACTATGCCTAATGCAGATGTTCACACATGCTTGTTTACCATCTTTGATGAAAAGCTGAAACAGATTGCAGAAGGAAATTGCGCTGCTTTGTTGCATTTAAAAAAAGCATAAATGGAAAAAAACAGAACTTCTCTTTTTTTTTATGTTATACTTGTGTTTCCATGAATACTTTGACTGGCTTGTAGACATTTGTCTACTGTCCTGCAGCCAATTGTCCTTAAAAAAAAAAGCTTTAAAAATGTGTGCTGCGACACAGTTGCATTCTGACTGCTGGGACCTGTAAATTTAAGAGCTTTCCCCTTTTGTGCTCTGTCCTCATTCTCTCCTCCACCACTCATTCCACTCAGGGCTGTAAAATCATGTTTGCAGGCAGTGTGACTGCCCTTTCATCCTGTGAAAGGGTGTGTGTATGTGTGTGTGTGTTCCTTTGCACAGAGCAGCCATAAATAACACCCCCACCCGATGTAAGGCCCCTTAAAAAAAAAAAAGCAAGCAAGGCAGATGTAGAAAATCGAGAAGCAACCAGAGATGAATAACAGGGCCAAATGGCTGATGATGGTGCTGAGCAATTGGGAAGCACAAATATCTGTCATTATTTTGGAAAATATCAGCCATTCAGCCTTTTAATCTAGCTTCCTGCCGTGTTAGTAGAAGGCATGTTGTGTTAGTGCATAGTAGCACATAGCAGTGCTGCTAGGCAGGCTGAGTGGGTGAGGTGTAGGATTTACTGTCCTGAGCTGGCAGCTGTGGGTGGTTAAAAGAGGTGTAGTGAAGGACAAACAGCTATTATTCTTCAGGCTTTTCTAAATCTGTCCCAAGTGATGTCTGAAATATCCAGTGAAAGTGGAATGTGGGTAGATCAGGAGAGCGCAAGTGAAGCACAAGAATTCACACAAAAAAATGCGGTAAATGTTGGCATGGCTCGTCATAGCAGTCATTCCCCTCTTGGAGCACTGCTGCACAAGTCAGCACTGCAGACCTTATGCTATAGCACATTTACAGACAGTACAGAAAGACCACCTTAATGCTGAGCAGGGTTTTCAATGTGCTCGACTTGGACCAATTCTTCCCCTCATTAGAAACTGACTGGTGTATTGATCCATTCTCCAAATAATCTTGCTCTGCTTCCAGCTCCCCAACCCCCATTACTGCTGATAATTTGTGAGTCATTATGATCTGTATTCTGTCTCTCTGCTCCTGCCGCTCAGTGCTCACTCAGCAGTGGGTGGAGATGCACTCCTGACCTGCCTGCTACAGAGGGCAGGAGGGGGGTGTTACGGGTAAAACATACATTTATTACATAATGAAAAAGGAAATGTAGATGTTGGAAGAAACTTATTTGAAATGCCTAACTGGATTTTTTGAGGTGTTTTAGTCACCTTTCTCCACACGTACAGCATATTTGAATACTATTCAAGTGCAGTTTGCAAGCAACATTCATCTGCACATGTTCAGACACATACTCAGTCTTTAAGTGGGTTCCCCCTCGCCAGCAAAGACACAACAACCCATACAGAGCTTGAATTGCACCATCAACTAACTCCTGCGTTGAAAATATTGATTGGATCAGTCCACAGTCTCAGTAAAGGTCTGATTTCTTGCTCCGTTCCAAAGACCACATCACCAGCTGCAGGGCTAAATCTCTAAGGTCATACAAGTCGGGGGAGTTTTGGACAGGTGTATCAGGAGTTAAAGCAGTGACTGTTCTCTGTTGTGTTGATTCATAAGAAGTCGCTGTAAAGACAAGAATGCACTGTGGGCTTTCCTCTATGTTCCATCAAAAGGTGCTGAGATTTGCTTAACGTTGACTTAGTGATGCAATATGTAACCTGTATCATTCACAGATATTTTAACAATAGAATAGTGTAGGGTAAAACTTCAGCTGCTGTATATTGAAGGGTGACATGTAACATGTTTCCTGCACTCATACATATCCACTACACACATATTTATGACATGACTTGTTCTGAATTAATGATTTTCAGCCTGGTCCTGAAAGAAGATTTTTGCAGGTTTAAACTAAATCCGATTTATTTCATTGAATAAAAATGACACAAAATTGGATTCAAGTAGAGACTTTATTGAGTCAAAGCATCTTTTAAATAGTCTTAAATTAAAGCTGAATTCCATTGAGTTGTTTTAAGCTTGTATTGTGCTGGGCTGCTACTGTTGGCAATAAAAATTATAATATTAACAATGAAGTTTCTACAATGTTTTGAAATGTTTACAGGGGTTGTTTTTTTTCCTTGTGTGAGTCATATGTCCTTGCTCTTGTCGCAGGAATTTGAAACATGTTCAAACTAATTGCACAACAAATTCTTTCTTAAACTAGTCAGAGTCATCTTGGTTGTCTGGAACTTGTCTCGATCCCTGCTACATTTGTTTTCCTTCAGTCAGAAAGTACAACAACTTCAGGAGAGTTTCACTACCTACGAAATCAAACTAAGTGATTGGAGAAAATGTGATTCCAGGAGTTTTTTTTTTTATTATTTTTCTTCTATTTTTAGCATTGTTAAGACAAAATAAATACACTTTGACTGAATTGTGACAAATACAACTGCAGGTCATTCACAAGTATGCTGCATTTTGTTTCACTGTTGCATATATGTTGCCATAGAAATGTGTACTGATTCTAGAGATGTGACGTTCAGGAACAATCTGAACTGATCGATAGGAAACCAGTTGCAGACGGTAGAGCCATTTATAGTTTATTTTATTTTACTTCTATTTACCTTGTAATATCCTAATTTTCCTCCTTGACCACAGAGATAATACCTCCTCACAAAAATAGGCAAAGTAGTGGCATACAGCAGCTCAGGGGTTAAGGTTAAGGGGGAGTGGAGTTCTGCTTAACAAAACACATAGTTCTGCCCATGTGACCCAATGACGTATCTTCCTATGTGATAACTCATTCAAAATCGAATGGATCTATAAAACAAATGGATCTTCAAGATTTGGGTCCCTTCAAAGAGCCATGAATCCCATCCAGCTCAGTGTGATACTAAGTGAAATTTTTAGTTTTTTTTATGTCTCTAATTAGTCTTCCGCAGTCACAGCTAATTTATACAGACTTCACTCATGGTCACACAGTTCTGGCAAGCTGGATCTTTTTAATATTATATATACATATATTATTAAGTCTTTTTGGACATGCAGTACTTTTCAGTTAATACAAAATAATTTTGTGTCATATTTGAACAAACACAATAGGTGTTGTTCCATAACAAATTGCCACAAAAACCTTAAACCCTTTCTTCAGTATAAGATATTAAATTCATGCCAACATTTTCTTTTAAGTCAATCATTCAGACAGTAGTCACTTTCACTGTTCAGATATGTTCGTGTCAGAGGCCGATGGTGTGTGCACAATATCCGGTAACTGCAGAGTACATAGAACATCAAGTGAGTTACATGACTAAGTAATGAAAAAGTAGACCTTGAACTGACCCCCAGCAGAAATGCTTTACAAAATACTCCATCATTCTCAGCTTTAAACAGCTGTAATCATGTAGGAACATGCCCAAGTATGGATGGTTTTAAAATGATCCCCTCACAAGGTCAGATAAAGCACAGCGAACACAAATACAGCTAAATCAAATCAGGAGTAGATGTTGTCATCCTTGGCAGGTAGGTTGTTCAACCCGTCAAAGTACATCTGTGTATTTTGTCTGTTTCATTGTCCTCCGTCTCTTCTTATAATCCCAGATTGACTCGATGTTGATGAGATCAGTGGTTTGTTTGAGTCAGACCATCTGGTACTTGACTCCTTCTTTTTGCCACTGGAGACAATTATTGGTTGACGTAATTGTTCTGAACTTGGAATCATCAGGCGTCTGTGGTGGATCAAAATTTATACTTGTTGGACAGTTTTTGGACAGTAAATCTGAAACATGATCTTGTTGGGTATTGAACACTTTCTTTTGACTTGAGAATTGTGTTGGCATTAGTGGAAAAAAACCGATGCCGTTTTTCACCTGACCTTTCTGCACTTGTTGGCATATATTATAGACCGGGACTCACTCGGTGCATGCACACTAGCACATGTGGACTAACTGAAACCAGGCTCCCATCACATCACACGGCTCCAACCACGTTCCCTCTTATCTGTTAAAAGAAGAACGGGTTCCTGTGGAATTCCATTTGTGTAAGCTCTCCTCCTGACCTCCAGAGTGGAGCTCCCATGCTTGTTAGGCTGGCTGGAAGTTCCAACTGATGCCTGAGTTTCCTTGTGTGGTAATGTGATATTTATATGCTGAAAGCCTTCCTGCCAGCATGCCTCACACACATGTACACACACCCTTTCTCTTGCACGCAGGATATATTGGATGCATTCCAAAGGAAAGGAAGTCAGGCAGTGCCATTTCTTTTTTTCCTGCCTTCTCCTTTTTTCCTCTGTAACATTTTTGAAATCCTTAATGGTGGCTGCTTGTCTCTCTTTCCGCTTCCCTTCCTCTCCATCCTCACATTTTCCCCATTTTCTCTCTAACACTATGTTTTACAGGTCAGTGCTGTAAAGTGTAAAATTATGCTTGCTGAACGAGCCTGCGCACTCAATGTCAATCGAGCATTTTTCAGTCTCTGTGTGTTTCTGCTGAACCTCGGTCACACACCAACACACTGACATTCCTCCCTCTTCCTCCCTCTTCCCTGCTGGGCAGTTTGCCATGGCAGAGAGGTCAGACATCATGTGATTTTTGCAGTGGTGTGTAGAATGCATTCAGCTCAAGGCCACTCTGCACTGGATGACAACCAACTAAACCTCAGTCACAGGTTTTCCACAGCATGAAAAATACATAGAACCATCTGCTAGACTTTAAATTTGCTGCTACTGCTGTCCACAGACCACTTCATTAAATGTCACACACTCTGCCGTTAGGAAAGCTGACAGTCAAGACCCCTTTGTTATCTTCTCCTTTATATTGTTTTGTTCATTTAATGAGTTGTGTTTCTCTCTCTGTATGCTGATCACAGGACTTTAAAACAACAAAAGAGGCAATTTGAGACAGATTTCAGACAGCTCCCTTTGATGGTAGCTTGTTTGATGATAATAACTCCAAATCAAAGAGAGGTAGCTGAATACCAAATGCCTGTTTTAAGTGGAAGATTGAATTTAAACAGGTTCAAATCTTTTTTTTTTTTTTTTCATTTTTAAAAAGTAACGTGGAAAATTATTGGTCTTCTAAAGGAAATCTCTTTCACATATTTCTAAAATGTAATATTGTCTTGTCTCTTCTGAACTGGAAGAATGGTCCTGAGGTCATAGTCATTACTCTAGAGCTGTCCTTGAGAAAATAAACAGGAAAGCCTGCAGAGATAGCCCTAATGTTACAGTGCTGACTGATATTATTGACTGTTAACAGGAAGAGGATGATGAGTTATGAAATCCTGAATTAGCCGGTTCTACTTTAGTAACACCAATCATTGCAAAAATGCAAACAAAACCCTTTGTTTTGTTGTAAAAAAAACTTGTCATTGGTTTTTGATCTTTTTGGCAATTTATACGTTCCTTATTTTGTTACAGGTTTATTTGTAACAATATCTTTTAGGGTGGCAGTCACTAAATATTGTTCTGATTTGTAACTAAAATATTATTTTATAGTGCTTATCATTCATTTACCTGGCACATTTAACCAAAGTCTCGTAAAGTGCAAAACATATTGGGTGGACATGTGTGGTTCAATACCTTGCCTTTTTTCCTTTTAACTGGCAAGGTTGGGAATCTAATCAGCAACCTTTAAACTAAAGTACAACTACTTTGGCTGCTGAAATGCAGCCATCCAAGAACAGAAAAATGGGTAAGTGTTTGTAAAAGCGTCATTACATGGTTACCAGTGCAATGTACCGCGTAACTTAGGAGTTGTTCACACAGGAATCATTTTTGTGAGAGCACAAAACCTTTTTTTTTATATTAATTCAGCCTTTATTTATTTATTTATTTGTTTATTTTAATGGTTCCAAAGTGTAAAAGACCACAACAGTTTAGTGATAAAGGATTATAACGAAACCTTGTGTTCATAAAAGCTTTATGTGTTGAGTAGAATCTCTTTGTGCATTTTCTTTATCACAATATTTAGTAATTGTGTTTTTAAAGCTCATTAAGGTTATTGCTGGTAGAGATAGGAAGACATTCTTGGTGTCAACAGCACAACTTTCAGTGAATGATAAAAATCTGCCATCTTATCTCTATGTTACTAGTTGTGGTTTTTGAATGATTGTGCTCACAGTTCCAACAGATAGTTTTCAGGTCTCAGCTGGAACTAGAGCAGCCGTTTTGTTTATGGTTTTTGAAACCATTTTCTTTGTCCCCGTTTGCGTTGTCTGTCAAATAAAGCTCCAACTGTGTTAAACAATGTTTGCATAAAAGAAGACCTCTGTAGATGCTAATGTTGCCATCTATTTAATGCTTAGCCACCGGCAATGTCTGCCTCCTCTTCCCTATAATAAGCTTTAATGAAGCATAGAATCAATATGTTTGACATTTATCTCCCATCTTCACATCTGGTGTTTGTTGTTGATGCCCCAAAATGGTTCCTCATGAGGCCAGTGTGTGTGCCAGTTCCCTGTTCTGGAATGAGGAAATGAGCGAAGGTTGTGTCAACTTGTGTGGCGTAATGAGTAAGTGCTTTGCACAATGCCAGGAGGCAGTTGTTTTTTTCCTGTAGTGATAATATCAGGATTTGAAAAAAGAGCTTAGTTTAATCACATTTTATGCCTTTTTATTTCTAAATGTGAGATTAGACATTACCTCTCTGATATCTAATTTAAAATATTTTTGCCAACATTCCCCAAGCAAGTCTTAGCAATTACTTACTGTTATACATCCATGTGTGTGTGTTCATTGGAGAGCAATGTTTATCCAGCCAAACCCTATCCCGGCAGACATATTAGCACAACTATCTCTTCTCAAAAAGGAGAACTGGAGAGACAGAGACCGAGAGACTCCCTGCCACTGCGGGTCAGAGATTACAAACTCAATTGTAGTCTGCTGGGTGACATGTCTGCTCAGCAACTTCCTGTCAGTGACAGCAGAAGAGAGGAAAGTATGGAGAGAGGGGGAGGTGAGGGCGGCCATCCGTGCCTCTTGTGCCATTAATCTTTCTCTCATTGTGTACAGCAAATTGTAGCTTCCCCTAGCCCAGCAAGTCTGACTTATTTTCAGATCCATTTCATTGGGAAAAATATTAAAACTTTAGGAATATTTTTTTTTTTAAATCTTATTGCACATACTGGTTTTTAACTATTGCCACTCATTACACTTAGATATATAATCAACAGCTATATTTTGACTGCAAAAGCCTTTATCTAGTTGTCTGTGCTTGAGTTAGTACTTTTGAGCTTGCACAAAGCTTTTAAAGGGGCAATATCATGTAAAATCAACCTGCCCCACGACTCCTGCAGGCTCTCAGCAGCAACAACTTGCAAACATCCCGTGAAAACCATGTCTGCTGAGCTCCAATACAAACCACTTCTCCCTCAAGTCCTTTTCAGATTAAAATACCTTTGAGGAAATGTATTTTCAGATGCCAAGTAAACTACGCTGAGCTTCCGCATCCCCCCACACGCGTACCCCCGCCTGCCCGTTACTCCTGCAGTCTATTGGCAGCAATTATAGTAAACAAACACCTTGTCCTCTGTAGTTAAGCTGAAAAACCACTCATGTTGTTTTGTTCACATTCTAGTTTGATCTATGTGTTAAGATTTGTAACTTATATTACGATCAGTACGTGTGTCTGTGAGGATGACTGAAATAATCTTACCAGAAGCGTCCTCTCTGAAATCGCTCTGGTTCTTTAGAAATCATGCTTTCCGGTCCGACAATAAGGTTCATATGTATCCTGAGATGCAATTTTTCAAAACAGATATTGTATACTGTTGCTTCTTTTTTAATTATTATTACAACAAAGTCTGCTCCAGACTGTAAACAGTACTGTAGAGAAGCGGCTGTGATGACACTGAAATGGGCGGGACAAAAGTGGAATAAGGTTCTTAAAGAGACGGAGATCAATTTCAAGGTGTTTAGAAACAGATATGATGAGAAGTCATGTTTATTTTCTATATAAACAGCATTTTAATAACAGCTAAAGGTGACATAGTTACTTTATTATGGTATAGAATTTAAATATATGCTTGAGAAAAACATAATATTGCCCCTTTTAAAGAAAAGCTCACTGGGTTGGTAAATGGCCTTTATAAAGGAGTCTTCGCAATGCCTCGAATCATTTGCAGTCATCCTCCTTGCGTTTCTGTCCTTTGGTGTCTCGTTGAGCTTTCCGTCTTGTCATTTGAATTTCAAACTTGTTTTTTTGCATGTCTCAAACCAGTCTTGAACCCTTTTCAATTTAGTTTTTGTAATTCTGGAGCATTTGAGATGATTTTCGACACCTGCACAGGAGACAGAACAGTGCTGCAGTCCCTTATGTCCAGGTCTAGCCACAAACTAAAACATCGTTTATTCTAAAAACTGCAAGTCTGCCTTTCTTCAATTTAAATATGTACTTCGGTGTAGGCAGGTACAATGTGGATAGAGGTGTGCAACAGAATAATGTGCGCCTTCTAGAATACAGTTTGGCAACGATTATATAAGTTCTGGTCATACCAACTTCAGTTTTGGTGGTTTTCATTCTCCTCTGGCTCTGGGTCAGACATAAATCTTTTTAATTTATCTGGATTTACAGAGACGGCGTCAAAACTAGTTGATCTGAGAAACAGCTCAGAAAAGGGGTGAAAGAGGGTCTTGTGGAGTTACAATAAGAAGGAATTCAGTTAAAAGCATTGCAATTTGACTTTAAATAAAATTTAAATACATTATAGAAAAAACAGCAACATTATCTTTTCTCCTATTTTTTTACCCACTTTCTTTCTAAATAAAAAAATGTAAGTTCATGTGA
>JARVJO010030734.1:0-11466 GCA_031762555.1 Cynodonichthys magdalenae | reverse complement strand
TTTAGGATGGCCTCAGAACAGGATTAGGATGTACCCCCCCCCCCCCCCAAACACACACACAGAAATCTCTTGCTAGTCACTTTACGTATAACATAAGAATAGTCATTGTTGTTTACACAAGACAGCTGCTGTTGGTTTAACTCTATACAAGATAAAATTAGTATTTTCTAATATTCTTCCGAACACAAATTTATAAACATAGATTTGACAATGTGAAAAAACCTGGTTCTGCACATGTTATTTACCTAATGTTATAGTGGGAATGTACTAAAGTATTTTTTTGTCCTTTTCTAATTTTTCAATATGTTTTTTCTTGAAGAAATAAAGGAGCAATAGCGCTTATCTTCATGACTCTTAATAAGGAGTTTGGCTTGCTGTTTATGTATGTTAACACTTTGGAAGTAAAACACAGTAAGAGAAGTACAAATAACAAGTGGGGTTTACCCTGAGAGAGAGACAGAATGGGAGATGGGTTGCTCAGTCTCTGTAGACAAAAGAAAAACATCTATTGGCAAACTTTAGCAGCCCTGTCACACTATGACATTTTAGACAACTTGTGCAAATTGTGTCCAACACATTGCTGTAATAAAACATTTTTATCCAATAAAATTTGTTTGAAATTTTCCAGATTTTATTCCTTAATATAAAGTATATTTTTGTTTTTCTGAAATCAGTGTTTTATGATGTAACCAAAAGTTTTCATCCACAATGCATCCAATTGTAAAATAATAGTCTCAACAATAGTAAAATATCTACAGTTTTGTTACCATTACCACATTTTACCAAACAAACAGCAAAAACTGTTTCAGTTCCACAGAAAATATGATGCTTTATTTAAAAAAGACCTCAAATCTGCCTGAATGTTATTCATTAAAAAAAAATATTCCATTGCTTTTTAAAAATACATTTTATCACGTGGTTAGCACTGTTGCTTCATAAACATAAAAGGTCACAGGTTCACTTCCTGCATGAGACCTTTCTGAGTGGAGCATGCATGTTCTCCCTGTGCATGTGTGGGTTTTCTCTCGAGTACTGTGGTTTCCTCCCACAGACCAAACACATGCATGTTAACCTTAACATGTATGTGTTATTCACTCTAAATTGTCTGTAAGTGTGAATGAGAATACGTATGGTTGGTTGTCTTTTTGTCCAGAGTCTACCTGCCTGTCACAAAATGACCATTATCAGACAGATATCCACCAGCTCCTCTGCGAACCTGCATGAAAAACGGTGTAAAGAAAACATATAGATGTATGTCAAAATTTATCAACACTTGTAATGTGGTTTTAGGAGGAACACAGAAATTGACACAAGGAACTTACAAAAACAACTAAAACTTAATTTTAAAACAAACAGAAGACTGTTGTTTCAGCACAACAAACTACAAAGTTGAGAAAATAATCTCTAACAGACAATAAGGAAACTGCATGTGACATACACAATGCATAATGCTCCACTAAGGAACTGAATGTAGATAGATGAGATACTGTACATGAACTGTGGCAGGAAGAGGATATGGGAAAACAGCTAAACTAAAGCTGAAAGGAGCAGGTGTGAGTGGGCGTGGCGGGATTTCATGAAGGTGTTTTTTTTTTATTCAAACAAAAAACCAAGCAAAGGTAATCCCTCTTTATAAGAGTGGTGTGAAATCTAAGTTTACCAACTACAGACCCACATCCTTGCTACCTCAGTTCTCAAAATATTTGGAGAAATTGTTTGTAACCAGATTTGATCGATTCATTGACAGGCAAAATGTTTTGAGTAATAATCAATATGGTTTTAGAGCTCACATTTCAACATCAATGGCCCTCATAGATCTGATAGAAGAAATAACAACAGTTGTTGATCAAAACCAATTTTGTGTTAATGTTCATGTTGATTTAAAGAAAGCTTTTGACACCATTGATCACAGCATTCTTCTTGAGAAATTACACATATATGGCATAAGAGGTCCAGTTCTACAGTGGGTATCTACTTATTTGACAAACAGGAAACAGTTTGTTCAAATAAACGATGCAAAATCTGATTTTGGTGATATTACATGTGGAGTTCCACAGGGTTCAGTGCTTGGACCAAAGCTGTTTCTTTTGTATGTAAATGATCTGGTAAATGTGTCGGGGTTATTTAGATGTGTTTTGTTTGCAGACGACACTACTTTTTTTTTTTGTTTGGGCAAAGATTTAAAACGAATGTTGGAAATGAAGCAAACAGAATTTGTAAAAATACAAAATTGGTTCAAGCTAAATAAATTATCACTAAATTTAGATAAAACAAATTACATATTTAGTATGTAAGAGACCATGGGTCAACTACACTTCACAAAACGTAAGGGTTTGAGGAATTATCACGGGTTCTTTCTTTTTCAAGAAATGTACCTAACAGTATATCTCACAGTGTATTTTGGCACTCAATAAAGATTTCTGGACAAGTGATTTCAATTTGATCTAATAATAAACGAGATAATTTAGTTACACATCACTTATGTACAAAATCTATAGGTAATCAGACTTCTATAAAAGCTTCGACCAACAGGAATTTCAATGCTCATGTTCACTTCTCATTAATCTAACAACTTTCACAGAAACAGCAAACTTCAGATTTCAGATGTAAGTTAAACCAGAACGTTTGAAGGCACTTTAACTTAACTGGGTAGGCAGATAGATAAAGATTTAAGATTAAGGAGGAAAGAGGAAGTTAGTTGGATGGAATTTTACTATTTTGAAAGTTTAACCAGAGTTGGGGCATTCTGCTTCCAGTAATTTCGAGCTTGACCACTTAAGACACTCGTCACAACAGCTTTACCTTTCTGAGTCGTTTCCGCTCTTTCAAGTGTGCAGGAATTTAGCCAGATGAGAAGAAGACTCCTTTAGGGTTTTCTCTCGATCAGCAAAAATTCCAAGTTATGACTTTTAGCATCTGGAAGCATCTGTCGGATACCAGCAAGACACATACGCCGTCCCAGTTTATTTCAAAAGAAAATTCTTCCCACGGAAGTTTTAAAAACTCTTTGTTGTTTTGTGGGCTTACGGAGGCATTCCGTGAGTCCAAGGGAATTTCTGACTTGTTGGCATTTGAGCTCAGAAAAACCCTCCAAAAGAACGGACGGTGTCTCATTTAAAGTTGATTGTGTTGACATTTGTAGAGTCAGTGAGGTGAAGTACTTAAGTGTTATTGATGAAAATTTGACTTGGAAACCTCATGTAAATTACTTAAGAACTAAAATAGCAAAATCCATTGCAGTATTATATAAAGTAAAGGAAATATTTAATGATATAGCATCGTTTATTTTATATAATTCAATAATTGTTCCACATTTGATTTGTTGTGTTGAAGTCTGGGGAAAGGCACATAAAACATATACATTTTGCAAAAGAGAACCATAAGAATTAAAGCTGGAAAACATTACAGTCACCCATCGACTATATTATTTCATCAATTGAAGTTATTAAAATTTAATGAGTTGGTTGACTATAAGAGGTAGAGGAGGGACAGTCTGCAGACGATGTATGGGACTGATAACCTCTAATAACGGCCATATGATGTATTGACAACATTTGTAGCAGGTACACCAGGAAATTGCTTCAGTCCACATTAACCAATAGGGACACGTCTTACAGTAGTTCCTCACTAGTCCCCGCCCAGGATGTCCAAGTTCTGTGAGTTCAAAACTTTTTTGAGTTCAACCAAAAATGAGCGTCAACTAAAAGTTTGAGATTCAATCAATGATTTCTGAAATGCGAAAAAAAAATTGGTTTTGCAAAAAACTTTTTGATTAAATCTTTTTGATTGAAATTGCCTATTTGTTTGGTTGATTTTTTTATTATTTTTTTGGTTGAAATCATTCGTTTTTGGTTGAAAACATTTAACAACTTTTGATTTAAATATTTTTTGGATTGAAACTAAGTTATTTTGAAATTAATATTTTATTTAATTTTATGTAATTAAAAACAACAATTTTCACACAACACAAACAATATTAGATAAAAAATGAAAAGGAGCAGAAAGAAGAAAAATATCTTATAACGTCTGCCCCCGTTTAACAAAAAAAATGTATATACATATTATAACTAATGATTTCCAACCCTAATGATCAACTAAAAAAAGAAAAGAGAAAAAGAAAAAAAGACATTTAAATAAAAACAAAAACAAATAAACAAACAAACAAAAACAACAAAACAATAACAGTAATAGTAATGATAAAGTAAATAAATAAAAAATTACAAAAAATGTCATCAAAAGAAAAGATGGCAACCACTGAGACAGCAACTTATATGAATGCCTATTTTATATTAACATATTTTATCAACAAATCAAATTTTAGTAATCTTCCAAATAACCTAATCAAACTAGCATTTTTATAATCACTAGTCAAGTTGTTCCACAACCTTATTCCTTCAACTGAGGTACTTCTCTCTTTCAGATTTGTTCGAATTTTAGGTTTAATAAACATTTCAAATCCTTTGAG
This sequence comes from Cynodonichthys magdalenae, assembly GCA_031762555.1. Classification (NCBI taxonomy): domain Eukaryota; kingdom Metazoa; phylum Chordata; class Actinopteri; order Cyprinodontiformes; family Rivulidae; genus Cynodonichthys; species Cynodonichthys magdalenae. Next base: position 7,001 of record JARVJO010030734.1, on the reverse strand, counting down.
ATTATAAGTACTTTCCCTCTTTATAAAATTAGACTGAAGGTTCAAGGGTAATGTGTTTTTGTGAGCCTTATATAATCAGCAGAATCTTATGTAAACATAGGATCAGAGCAATTTTTTTAACTCAACTTTCCTAATGTGTATTTCCAGCTGTTTAAAAAAGGTAGCGTGACCCTGTTGCTGCATGACCAGTTCACCTGTTCCCCCATGTTTTGTCTCATCTATGTTTTCTTGAATGAGTGTTCTGAACTCAATCTCGTTTTACATTGCATCCCTGATGTGTTGAAAGACAAATAAAGCAACTCTAACTCCTAGTAGGTTGGAAGGCACTTATCTATCATTTGTAGGCCTGATAATATGCATCTAGGTGCAGTAGGGTTGGCTCCTCCCACAAGATGCGGAGCTCAAGCGACCGGCCTGGCTTCCTGTCCAGGCATACAAATGATTGATAAGAACCTTCCAATCTACTGGTAAAGGAGGGAAAGTCTGCAGACATTGTATGGGACTGATAACCTCTAATAACGGCCGTTTAATGGACTGACAACATTTGAAGTGGGTGCACAAGGAAATTGCTTCAGTCCACACTAATAGGAACATGTCTTACATAGTTCCACCATAGGCCCTGCCCCAGATGGTCATGTACTCTGAGTTCAAAACTTTTTTGAGTTTATTAAAAACATAGAGCGTCAACGAAAGATTTCTGACATGCGAAAATAAAAGTTTATGTTTTGCAAAATGTTTTAATTACATTTTTTTGATTGAATTTGCTTTTTTGTTTGGTTGAAATTATTATTTTTTTAATTGATTTTTTCCTTTATTCAAACTGCTTTTTTGTTTCATTGAACAATAAAAAAAACTAAATAACCTCCATAAGATTCAAGACCAGGAGCTGAAAAAATGCACAAATGCATGGATTCAGATGTTGTGTGTGTATATATCTATCTATATATATATATATATATATATATATATATATATATATGACTGTACCACAGGAACTTTTTTTTAGCTTTTTTTTTCTTTTGAGTTCCATCAATAGTCACAAAACAATATAGAAAATGAATTACCACTTTATCCTGGCTGCATCTGCTCCAAAATGTCTACAGGATAGTCATAAAATTAAAAAAATAGTCAGATAGAATTAAACATTTTGTGTGTAAATTTGGAGAACTGCAAATGTGTAATATAATTCACACCTGAGCACATTAAACCAACTTTACAAATCTAAACAATCAATCGTGACCAGATTTAATAATTTTTAAGTTGCAAAAGTATATTTTAATGAAGTCGTTGCCTTTCAGTTTCAAGGATCGGGTGGGACGGGTGTCCTCTCCAGAGCCTGGCCCCCAACCATCAATCCGCCCCTCCCTATAGGTTGGACCCCATCCATCCTGTACCAGTGGGTTTAAACACCTGCCAGTGTATCCCAGGTAAATGATGAGGGCAGTGTCAGGAAGGGCATCCAACATAAAAACACTTTTACCAAAATTAACATCAACTTCATCTGAATGACATCATACCGGATCAACCAAGGCCCGGGTTAACAAAGACTACCGCTGGTGCTACTGGCAGATATTGTGCTACTTTTAGTGGAAAAACTATGAGGCAGAGGACAGAGTCAGGTGGAGGAGGAGGATTCACTGTGGCGACCTCTGAAAATGGAGGACCTGAAAGAAAAAGATTATAACACATAGGCCTGGATACATTTTTTGTTAAAAGTGGTGAATAAGATAATGTTCTATACAATTTATCTATTCATCTTCTTCACCCATGCTTTCTTTTCTGGGTCTCAGTGAATGGTTACTATCTCCACCAGTTATTGTGCAGGGGGTGGGGTACGCCCACAATGAATGCCACACAATGTCCATCGCCGGCTCACACAGGGACAAACAAACATTTACACTCTCACTCACACAGTGGGACAATTTGGACTTATCAATTATCCTGACAGGCTTGGTTCTGGTCAATGAGGAAACCAGAAAATGCAAAGAAGTCCCTCAGATGCAGAGAGAGAAGATAAAAACTCCACACAGGTCAAGAAGGCAGACCTGCAGACGGCCTTAATACTGTGAGGAAACAATAACAAACTCAACATTTTCTCCTTATTTTTTTAATGTAAGACAATAAATTTAAGTAGAAGAAGGACCCACATATGTTTTGGTGCAATTAGGGGTGATGTTAAGTGTGTAACATTTACAAAAATATATTTTTAAATTATTATTAGATCCGTGGCATGATCTGTGGGTTTTGTTTTTATTACTCACAAAAGGTGGACAGTTGTGTAATTGCCTGTGCCTGCATATTTTTGCACGTGCTTCTTTGTCTGTCTGTTAGCAAAATATCTAGTAAACCTATGAGTGGATTTTAAATAGGTTTCTAAAACATAATCATTGAATTTTTACATTACATGTTTTAGAGCCACATCTATTAAATTACACCAACACAGCTCAGCAACCTTAGCAAAGACTTAGCAACATCAGTATTCAATCAATTTTAGGAATATTTTGTGTGTGGATGTGGGCTTCAGTGCATGTGTAAACAAGTTGCGTTGTCAGTTTAAATCCTCCACTAGAACAGAGCTAATCCAAGAACCAATTCATTCAATCAGTATTACCAACAAAGTGGACTTTCAGTCTGGATCCTTAAAAATATGTATTTTTTTGACCCCTGATGGTTTGGGAAGCCTACGACCAAACATGATACGTTTATTTAGCTGATTTAAGAATAGATTTCCCACTTCTAACAGCAATTACACAACATCAATATAAACTAAGAGAGGAAACCTTCTGCTCAGCATGAGAGCTAAACATAGATCAAGTGATTTTCTATTGGAAGCTGCACAGACTCATTGCTTTAGCAGGGTTTGGTAATATGACAGATGGGGCCAGGCACTCAGATGCTTTGATTCAAGAATTCCAACCAGTTTAAAGACTCATTTAGAATAACTTCAGGCAGCCAATGTGCAGTTTAATCAATGATCCTTAGTTTTCATTGTAGAGCCTCTGTATGATGCTATATTAACTCTCCCCAGGCTAACCATACTTCTCTTAACACAAACTTTAAAGCATTTACTGAGCTGTTGTTTTCAGATAAATGTATTGAAGTCCAGTGGCTGTGAAACAACAATGTGCATCTTGTTTTATTGAACCTGGATGTGTTGACATTATAATTAGATCCCTCTCTCATTAATTATATAAAAAGCAGAAACCTGTAAGTGTGGTATGAGCAGTGTAATTGATATATCAAAATCAGTGGTTCAAACCTTATGTGAAAATGTAAATGTGCTGTGTTATGGAAATATTTATTTGATGAGGAACAGAAATACATGATTAAAAGAGTAAAGGTTGCTTGGTAGAATGGTTGTCTGAGTTTGTTTATTGAGATAAACAAGAACGCAGAATTTAAGACAGAGCCATCAGGTGGTCTGTAAAGATCTGTGCTGACCCCTGCTCCTCTGAGGCAGTAAGGTGGCCTCCTATAAATACTGTTTAACAAACACCATTATATCATCTTAATAAAGCACAATTTCATCCTATTGCTGGGTCAAGGGAAAACACAGAGATAAATCCAAGCAATTTCTAAGAGTTATTACTATTAGCAGATCTTGTTCTGGCTATAATCATTCTATCTACAGATAAACAGAGTGCCATGAAAACTGGCTCATTAAAGTATGTCACGAATTATTGGCTTAGAACAAAAATAACTTTTACATTACATTCTGAATCATCAGATTTACCACAGATAAGCTACATGCTAACAGCTTGAAGCACTCTCTGATTTATTATGCTTAATAAACAAGTGCTTATTGGCACACCCAACAGATCAGCATCATTGTTTTGAGTAGTGCTTCAGTCGGTCTCATGATTTCAGGCCTGTTTGTTTTCTCTTTATTGACGCTTGATGCGAATCTCTGACTCTTGATTCATGCTTTACTGCGATTTCAAGCTCATCTCATAAAGTCTCACTCCAAATTTTGGAAAGTGTTTGGTTGCTTAATGATAAAAATATTTTGCAAGTTGGAAAAAAATTAATAAATTTGGTGTCTACTCTTATTAGCCTGCTTATAACATTTTTAAAGGTTTAACATGTAAAATTGTCACATATGTTCAGAACTTGAAAAAAACATCCAACATATTTAGGGTCCAAAGAAAATCTTTTTTTTGTGATTTTTGTTTTCTTTGTGTTGACTGTAGGCTACATTTGAAGTAAACTACTTAATTGTTTGTTTTTTTTTTTCCTTTGGAAAATACTGGAAAATATATTTATTGGTAGTTTTTGCAGAAGAACACTGGTAAATACATTTTCCCACTTTTTGTTGAAAAATAACTTATTTAATAATTTAACCTTAAAATAACCTTGTTTCCTGTATTTTTTATGTGGACTGTCCATTTGAAGTAAGTACTTCAAAAAAACTTTTTTCCAGTAGTTGTTCCACAAAAAGAAAATGTTAATTTTGTGGACTGCAAAGCTGAATTTTATATCAATTGGACAGGTTATTCTTTTTGTGGAAAACAGGGAATATCTATTTCTCCAGTAATATATATTTACATGTTCTGATCAATTTTTAGCTAACTTATTTTAGGTTATTTCAGCCATACAGTCCACAAAATGTAACATTTTTGGTACTCAGTAATATCAAAGTAAGTGTATTTGTTTTTATACACTGTAGGGTTTATAAGTCAGAAAAGTAATTTTCCCAATAATCCAGTAAATGTGGTAAAGATTGGATTTCTCAGCTTTTCACCAGCCTTAAATACAGTATCACACAAGTAAAAGTCTCAAAAGTCAAATTCACATATGGGTAGGTTTGTGCATGTGCAAATCTTGATGCACTTGCTTAAACCTTGTTGCATGCACACCTGCACTGTGAGACTTATTTCTCTCCATACCGTTGTACCGTCTCTTAACCTGAGGAAAGACTTAATCAATACTCAGCTCATTGTTAGACTCTATTTGAAGTCCCCTGTCTGGTTTTAGCAGTGTAGTAATAAAATGATTACCAGTAAATTATTAACAAAATATCTCCTGAATGGATTTAAATAAATCATTTAAAATATAATCATTGAATATACAAGATGGCCATCACACATCACATTACCTTACCCCCAATTTACACTGCATCCGCTCTGCTGCACCTGACCTTTGCAGTAAAAACACACCATCATAGAGAGCATTTTATCCTTTATCCACTTTTTAACACTTTATCCACAGGGTGGAGGTGTGCACATGGCAGTCCACCAAAATGAGATTCAATCCTATTTTTCCCAGATGTCGGAACAAGTGTGGAGTCAATACACAAAGATCACACTGCACCAAAGAAAAAAGAAACAAGCACAACATCTGTACTTTCAAAAGAATTCACCAAAGACGGACTACAATTTTTGAAATCCTATATTTATAAATATATGGACATATTTACACACAAGTATGCTGTCAAAATGTATCTTTCTATTTGGGAAGCAGATGGCAGCATGCAGCGGATGCATTAAGACGTGTGAATTTTATTTTTTAAAATATGGATTTTAAAAAAACAACAGTGATGCAGTTTCAACTGTTGTTTTCAGTCTTCCACAGAATGAATCAATTAAGCCTGACTGCCACATTTATCACTGGATTTATCGCACATTTGTGCATTTCCTGTGCATGATTCTCAGGGCACCTCTGTGATTTGCACTGGAGTGGAGCCGCAGGCAGTGTAAATCAGTGCAGAAAGAAATGACAGTGAACTGTGCAGCAGAGCGGAGCAGAGCAGAACTGCTGGGGGGGGGCTTCACATAAAGGGTTAGAACTATAACTTATTTGTATGTGTTGACCTAAAAGTGTTAACATTCATACTTTCTTGTTAGTTTGTGTTCATTACTTAGCTCCACAGTGTTCTCCTGTTTCTGCTCTAACTCCACCCACACTCACCTGTCAGGTGTGTGTGATGAATGTTTGTCAGTGTCTCTTAATGTTTCTGTGTTTCTCAGTTCAGCGTTATATAGTTTACATGTCATCATGCTGTGTGTGTGTGTGTGTATACATGTTTTTGTAACCTCACACAGCTTGGTGAGGACCCACTGTTCCTTATGGGGACAAAAGCCCCATTGGGGGATATACCATTAGTGGGTCAGGAGTTCAGTTTAAAGGACTAACACGTGAATTACGTTTAGGTTTAGGGTAAGGGGTCAGGGTTAGGCTATAGAAATCACCAGTAAATGAATGGAAGTCAATCTCAAGTCCCCATGAGGATAGAGGAACAAAAATGTGTGGGTGTGTGTGTCCGTATTGAGCGCCACCTCAGCTCTTCAAAGGACTTAATGAAATCTAAAGCAGCAATGCTTTTTCCGAATCAGCATGCTGGTAATTGCCAGTGACAGAAATGGATTTTCTGTCACTTCAGGGTTTTATGAAGAGGTCCAACCATGTTTTTTCCTTTTAGAAGATGTGTTTTGATTTTCACAAACAAGAAAAATGATAAACTGGCAGAGACTCAGATCAGCTGTCAGCCCAGACAAAACATGAAATAAGATATTGTCAGAGACTGCCCTTTTCTTTTGTTTTTTTTTTCTTTCAAAAAGTAGTTTTTATCACAGACATAAATCTACAAAAAAAAATCTTGTAATACATAACATTTGCATAAGAACTCAAAGTGGATAAAATCCCATAATTTAATAAAAGCACAACTCTGCATGACATTCTGATGAGAAAAGCTTGTATTGAGACATCTAAAACCCTTCTGTAAAGAAAAGGCGTAACACATCTCTCTGCCTCTCAGGCCAGCGTTTTAAGCTGAGAAAAGAAGTTAGCTGTTTGGATCAAACATTTTGCACAATGTAATGATGTAAGAACTTGTAGGATTTTTTAAGGTGCTACCTCACTGGACTGCGAGTTGGCAGATGGTACTCCTGAGAGAGTCTCTCTAATGTTTTTACCAGTGGCGGCTGGTGGATTTTTTTCCAGGGGGGGGCTACAAGTCCAAAATAGACATATCTCAAAAAGTAATCAAACATGTACTAAGTTGT
>JARVJO010030733.1:0-11472 GCA_031762555.1 Cynodonichthys magdalenae | reverse complement strand
TCAGACAACTCTTTTGCAAAAGGAGAGGTCGGAAGCACCCAGCCTGTTAGAACTGAGTCCTCACGAGCTCTGAACATGCAGCTCAAAGTGTCTTTTTTTATTAGTGAAAAAAGGAGTGTGTGGAACAACAGGAATTTTATTATTGCATTGCTCAGCAGTGGGTCAGAAAACATTCTCTCCTGTTCCAGGGGAGCAGTGGAGTTTTGCAGACACAGGTAAAGATTACCTCTTTATGAGTAAGCATAAAAAACATTTGGATTAATTAAAATCATAAAAGATGCAAGACTGACAATCTAAAAACTCTAACAATCATACTAATGTACACAGGAATAACACAAGAATGTATATATATATTTGTTTTATTGTGCTGTGAGTGTAAACACGCGGGCACATATGTGAGTAGCTATAGTGGATATAAAAAGTCTACACACCCCTGTTTAATAGCCAGGTTTTTGTGATGTAAAAAATGACAGCAAGACGAACATTTTCACAACTTTTTCCACCTTTAATGTGACCTATAACCTGTACAATGCAATTGAAAAACAAACAGAAAACTTTAGAGCAAAAAAAATATAAAATAAAAAACTTACAATAACCTGGTTGCATAAATATGCACACCCTTAAACTAATACTTTGTTGCAGTACCTCTGGCTTTTATTAAAGCATGCATTCTGTTTGGGTAGGAGCCTATCAGCGTGGCACATCTTAATGTGGCAATACTTGCCCACTCTTCTTCGCAAAACCGCTCCAAATCTGATAGATTGCGAGGGTATCTCCTGTGCACAGCCCTATTCAGATCACCCCGCAGATGTTCGATGGGATTCAGGTCTGGACTCATTGTCTTGTCATGCTGAAAGATGAAGTTCCTCTTAATCTTCAGCTTTCTAACAGAAGGCCGAAGGTTTTGTGCCAACACTGATATTTGGAACTGTTCATAATTCTGTCCACCCTGACTAAGGCCCCAGTTCCAGCTGAAGCAAAACAGCCCCAAAGCATGATGCTACCACCACCATGCTTCACTGTAGGTATGGTGTTCTTTTGGTGATGAGCAGTGTTTTTTTTGCGCCAAATATACCTTTTGGAATTATGTCCAAAAAGTTCAACTTTGGTTTCATCAGACCAGAACACATTTTCCCACGTGTTTGGGAGATTTCAGATGTCTTTTTGCAAAATTAAGCTGGGCTTGGATGTTTTTCTTTGAAAGATAAGGCTTCCGTCTTGCTACCCTACCCCATAGCCCAGACATACGAAGAAGACGGGAGATTGTTGTCACATGTACTGCACAGCCAGTACTTGCCAGAAATTCTTGCAGCTCCTTCAGTGTTGCTGTCAGCCTCTTGGCAGCCTCTCTGACCAGTTTCCTTCTTGTCTTATCATCAATTTTGGACGGACGTCCTGTTCTTGGTAATGTCACTGTTGTCCCATGTTTTCTCCACTTGATGATGACAGTCTTCACAGTGTTCTATGGTATATTTAATGATTTCGAAATTCTTTTGTAGTCTTCACCTGACTGATATCTTTGAATAATGAGATCCCTCTGATGCTCTGGCAGCTCTTTGTGGACCATGGCTTGTGCTCGATGATGTGGCTACAAAAATGACAGGACAAGCCTTACTAGAACAGCTGAACTTTATCAGAGGCACTTTAATTGGTGACAGGTGTGTGCTGACTCAAGTTTAACATGAGTTTGACTGTAATTGGTTAAATCTGAACACAACCACACCCTCAGTTCTAAAGGGGTGTGCACACTTATGCAACCACATTATCTCAGTTGTTTATTTTTACTACACCTCCCTGAAGGATTTCTGTTTGTTTTTCAATTGCATTGTACAGGTTATAGGTCACATTAAAGGTGGAAAAAGTTGTCAAAATGTTTGTCTTGCTGTCATTTTTTTACATGACAAAAACCTGGCATTTGAACAGGGGTGTGTAGACTTTTTATATCCACTGTATGTTCCCAACAGTCCTGCAGCACAGTCTTTGTTGATGACCATAATTATGCCCCTGGAGGTTTATCCGGTATATACAGCATACATTGGTTTAATTCTTCTTAACCTTAAAGGAAGCTCACCAGTCTCAACTTAAAGCAGCCAAAGGAGATGATCTAAACCCCCACAGCATATCCTCAACCCTTGTTCTCTATCGAGCTTCATCAGATGCTGCAACTAATGCTGTTCAGCCATCATCCAAGGATCTCATGAGCCTGATAAAACAGTGCACTTCTTAAGTTATTAACCTTTTTACACTAATTTTGAACAAATTCTGTGTTGCTTCCAAGTAAGTTTTTCGTCAAAGATGACACCTAAAATTCTCACTGTTTTCACTTCAAGCTTTTGATTGTAAAGATTTAAAATAATTTCCTTGTCTTCTATAAAAACAGAGAACTTGGGTCTTTGCAACAGACTTATTTGCCCAATCTTCTACTTTCAGAATTGCCTCCTGCATCTTTTTCTGTAGATATGGAAGATTGTGTCCCCGCACCCAAAGAGCCCCATCATCTGCATATAAAGATTTCCCTGTACTCTTATCTATTTGATCAAATGTCATTTATCGTTACATTAACCAGTGAAGACCATGTCTTCAGTGGTGCCTTATAAACACCAAGGTGCTCATCAGAGAATCAGCCAATCAGGAGAGAGCAAGTGTCACCCTGGTAAGAGACCCTGGGGAAGACTCACAGGTGGGACTACAGTACATCTTCTCTGGCCTTGGAACACCTCGGGAGAGGGAAGTCTGGGGTTCAATTCCAGACTTGTTGTCTTCGTGACTCGACTACAGATGAGTGGCAGAAGATGGAGATGGTCATAGAAACCTTACTTACTGGTTTACAGTTGAAAACACTCTCTCACCCCTTGAATTTTTCTAGTTTCTGTCTAATTAAACCACAAACATCAAAGTATTTTACTGGGTTTTTCTGTTATAGACCAACACAAAGTAGAGCATTAATGTGAAGTGGAAGGAAAATGATTCATGCTGCATTTTTACAGAAAATCTCACTTTAGTTTGAGTAAATATATGGAGTGTGTTTTATTTATTTGCCAGCAGATGTTGATCTACAGCAGTGGGGGGATTCTGTCCACCACACAGCAGCTGATGGCAACTCGTGGAACCTCCAGGTCCTCAACAATGTGCCACTTGTTGTTCTCTCCATCGTAGCGCTCCACTCTGGAGCACGGCTGCTTGTTGTCGTGGAAGCCTCCCGCCACGTACAGCTGGCCCTCCAACACCGCAACACCAAAGTTGCTGCGGCAGTGGAGCATCGGAGCCACTGTGTGCCAGGTTTTGGATACGGGGTCATAAACTGAAACACCAGAGGTGTGTCTGACACCGCTGTAGCCACCAATCTGTGGAAGGGAAGAGGAAAGGAAAGATTTCTAAATTTAAAGAACATCAGCTCTTCAGCAGGTGTAATCAGTTCTGTCCTTACAACAAAGATCCGGTTGTTGTAGGCGATGACCCCTGCAGCGGTGCGATAGCTGTCCATGGGTGTGATCTCTGTCCACTGGTTCGTGTCCAGGTTGTAGAACTCGGCAGTAAATAAAGTTTCATTCATCATAAACCCTCCACAGACGTACACCTGGGAACAAACGTTCAGTCATTTTAACCACTTCACTCTGTCAGAACTGCTGATTCTTCTTCTCTGCTGATTTTACAAACTAACAATTTATTTTCATCATAAATTTTCAGCTGTAATTCCCTCAGAATTCTTTATAAACAGAAGTGTTTGTGTGTTTACAGAGCTCAATGAAACTTAAATGAACACTAACAGACAGTTAACTCGTGGAGTGATGCAGCTGCCACAGCTGGTTGAACTCAGTTTGGTTTGGTGTGGTAGTAGCTGAGAGTCGTGCTCCACCTACCTTCTCATGCAGCGCCGCTGAGCCGGCGTCAGCCCTGGGCACGTTCATGGGTGGGATCAGAGTCCACTGGTTGGTGTCGGGGTTGAATCGTTCTGCAGACGAGTGCGTCTCGAACTTGTCGAAGCCTCCGATGGCGTAAATGCAGCCGTGCAGAATCGCCACACTGGCGCAACTCCGAGCCACGTGCATCGAGCCGACTTCCCGCCAGGTTTTGGTGGCGAGGTTGAACCTTTGCATGCTGCTCAGGTGGTGGTCACCATCAGAACCTCCGATGTAGTAAATATTTCCATCCAGGTAGACAGCACTGCAGAACTCAGGAAAGACCATCTGACTCCTGTACACGGTCACCCAGCTGTTGTTTCGGATGTTGTACCGCTCAACCTTATCCTCAAAGCCTCCGATGGCCAGCAGGTACTGAGGAGGGAGACGGGTTCGGGTCAGCGGCTTCTCCGAGTTGGACTCCTGCAGGGTCTTTATGGAGCTGATCAAGAGGTTCAGACATTGCAGGTTGCTCCTGACCAGATCGTTTTTGCCTACATTGTCCAACAAGTACTCCGGGGGCAGCAGGAGCAGACGGACCTGGAACAAAAAAAGAACTGATCTTACTGATTGTCTGAAAAAGATCTGGAGCAGAGTATCTGAAGCCAGGCTCTATGCACTGATAAATCGGACCACATTTTCAGGATTTAAAGGTCATCAAAGGCTGATAGTTAGCAAGTCCTCACACCATGAAAACATCAGAGCCCCCCAGACATAAAGCACACCAAAATGTATCAACAATTTTTCAAACCAAAGCAGAAAACAAACTAGATAAAACATTTAGATAGATTTTGATATGATAAGGGGGTCTAGGCTTTATAAACAAGTGACTGAAACTGACCTGATGATGCACTGCTGGGGGGCGGGGCAAAGCATTTATCAAAGTGTCAACATGTTTGATCCTCACCTACCTCACCTACAACCCCTCCTCTACCTCACAGAGCTGATCTCTTTTATATATTCAAATATTAAATTTTCAGTCCTTTCATTATATTAACACTAACACCTGCCTGTCAGAAACCGGAATGTAAAACATGAATATCCTCACAAAAGTCTGAAAATATGAGTAAATACATGTTGGTGGTGGGGTCAAAGGTCAGATTGATTGATAAAGATGTCCATGGTGAGACCCACTCCCCTTCTCTCTCATGCTAAAAAGAACTTCATTGCAATAATTGTTCTGCAAACAGGAGGCTGAAACTGCTAAATTAGGAACCTGCAGCTCCACCATTGTAACACGCTGGATTAAAGAGAACTTTTATTTTTCTACTAGAATAAATCAGTCAGTGTGAGCAGGAAGACTGAATCATTTGAAACAACCTGGAGTTAAAACGCTGTGTGTGTGGACAGGTTTTTTGTGACATATGAGGACCCTTTTAGGACAAAACACCTACATGTGGGGACCACTGGTACATGGGGACCTAAGCTGAGTCCCTGTTTGGTTTAAATACCATTGGTGGGATGGGGGTCAGGTTACCTGTTTTATTTGTGCACAAAGTTCAGACTGAAACTCTGTCAAGCTGTACTTTATATTTCTCCTCAGTAACTCACTGTAAATCAGTTCAAATGTTTATATTAAGTTGATTTTAGAGAAAAATAAAGTTCTCATATTACAGAAAGAACTACTATCAATAGTTTTTTCTTGAGTGGTTCGTATAAACAATCATATCCACGTTGTTTTTGGTGCTTCTGCAGAGGAAACAATGGGCCACATGTGGCACCAGAGCCTCAAGTTTCTGACCCTTGATTCTGTAGTAAAGAAAGTTAAAATGAGTCTTCAGAACATGCAGACCCTCCCCAGACGTGGCAGTACCTTGCCCAGCAGCTCGGTCATGTGACCTCTGCGTTCCTCAGGAGCGAAGTTGATCCACCGCAGGACGGCCTCAAACACAGAACTCTCCTGCTCCACGTTCAGCTCATCCTGCTCCAGCAGGCCGGCCAGCTGCTCCGCAGAGAGCTGCAGGAAGTCTCCAGAGGCAGCTGCTACCTCCTGGAAGTGATGCAGGAGGTACTGGTGGGCCGTCCCCACCAGCTCAGAGTGCTGGTACTGCTGGGCCAACCTCCAGATGCTGATGCAGTTGTTGGGGCGGAGCCTCTTCTGCAGGTGGTCGCAGCAGGCCTGGACCAGGTCCACGATGGCGAGGCGGTGCGCGCCTGCTAACAGCTGCAGCACGTTGTTGTCCGTCACCGCAGCTGAGCGCGTGTAGGCGAACTCCATGATGAGCTGCATGATGTTTGGCTCCACATCTGGGAAGCTGAGGCCCTGGTGCTCTGGTGCTTTACAGCAGAACAGGTCTCTGTGGGGACAGGTTCTGAGTCAGTCTGGCAGCACGTGGAGACAGTAACATGTATGTAGAGACAGCTGTAGCTCATCCAGTTGTTTATGAGATATTTTGCTAACAGACAGACATAAATAAAACCTACTGGAGCAATAAGAATAATTATTAACCCCTCATGAGTGGGCTGACCTTAAATATGAGCTGCAGCCGCAGAGGATGACCCTGTGAACCTTGAAGTGCACGTCTCCTGCAGCGGTGAGGACGGTGTCGCAGAGCGTCCCCTCCTGCAGCAGCTCCATGAGGACATTCTGTCCCTCGCTCATCGTTCGCTCTGATCTCCTCACAAATATCTTTAGAAATATAAAGCTGCTAACGTCTCAAAACAACAGATTTGTTTCAGCTTTGCTCAGCTCAGGTTTGTCAAATTGTTTATGTGTGAAAAAAGTTCCATCTTTCTGTTTATTTGCCGTGACAACGCTGAGATTTGATTTAATATTATTTCTGAAAACACTTTCATCTGTCAACAAACAGATTTAAACTTTATGAAAACAAAAAAAAAGTCAGTTTTTCTCTGCTGTGATTTAAAATATTATTAGTTTTTAAATCTTTTAGACCTAAACAGAACGAATGCTCCCTGACTTTATAGATTTTAACTTCAGGGCTATCTTGATTGTTTTTAACAAGATGTTTCGCTTGCATGGTTTTATTTTGAAATGCCACACTTTACACACAAATTGTGTTTTTCCTGTCAGTATTCTTGTTTTTGTGCTGAATCATGAATGAATTAACTGTAATTGTTTGAACAGTGGTGGGTTTTTTCTGCATCATGACAGAACACAAAGTGTAAAATGTTTTACTGTCAGAGTTTAAAGCTCCTGTTTTAGCTGAGGACCATGTGACTGACAGGTTACACAGATATAAATATAAACTATGGTTAATGATCTAATTCAAACACACAGCATGTACAGAAACCTGAGGTTCACAGTTTTATCCAAACACTTTTTTTTTCAGAATAAAAGTTTATTTTATGGCAGCAACACATCTAAAGATAGCTTGAGGAGCATCCATCCATTATCTTACACCTGCTTCTTCCTCTCAGGGTCATAATGCCCACATCCAGAGGTGACTATGTCGGGGGTGGGGTCCTCCTGGACAGGTCTCCAGTCCATCACAGGGACACTGAGACAAACAACTATTCACTATCTCACCTAGGGACAATTTAGAGTTACCGTTTAACCTAACAGTCATGTTGTTTGTCTGTGGGAGGAAACTGGAGTACCTGGAGAAAACCCACACATGCACAGAGAGAACATGCAAATTCTACCCAGAAAGGTCCAAGGCTGGGATTCAATCCGACAACCTTCTTGCTGAGAGGCGTCAGCTCTGCCACCTGAGCCACCAGTGGATCCAAACTCAAATATATATTTTAAAACCACAATCCCCTCATCTTTTGTACAGGAAGAGAGACCACCCAGTCTGTTATCACAGTTCAAAGGCCTGCCTCTCTGATGATATGGGTGTGCACTGGTGCCTCTGGCAGCTGACACATCAGGAAAGCTCCAATTAATGTAGAAAACTATCTGCAGGTTTTAGAACAACTGGTTCCGTACAGATGATTTATTTTTTTTCAAGTCTTGGATATTTCTGAGTTACATTTTTAAAAAGAGGATCAGAGAGTTTGTTCTAATTATCAACAATATTCTGTAAAGCTACAAAAACCCAAATCTGGAAACAAGCAGCTAACCTTAAAAACTTGAAGAATAGCTGTCTGTTTGAAAATACTTGAACTGGTAGTTTTACATATAATTTGTATTTATATATTTATACTTTATTTTACAAACAGACTAAGATGGTAAATTAAGTAAATGTTATTTTAAAATGTACTTTTATTTCATATTTCAAGCAGCTGCGTGTTGAATGTCCCCTGCAGGCTTCCGTAGAGAAGCTGCAGTTTGTTGACATTTCTCTCAGCTGACTTTCAGCAGAAACAGCCCCAGCAGCTTGATAAATTTCCGCTCCAGCATCATCTGCTGCTCATAAACAGACTCAGTATGTGCTGAGAAGAGCAGAAGTTACTCATGACCCTCAGTTTCTGACGCTTTTCCGTCTTTCAGACGGTGACCGTTAGCCAGCAGCTAACAGGCTAGCTCCAGCGTTAGCCGACATTTAAACAAACCATGGAGGGGATTTTATACAAGTGGACTAATTACATGACAGGTAAGAGAGTCCTCTGTTAAATGTCTTCTTTATTAAGTGTCTTTTGTAACACGTAGGCAGGACACAGATTAGATGCTAATGCTAACCGTGCTGCAAGTAAATTATGATGTTCAAATTCTTGTAAAAAAGAATTAAAACTGATTCATTTAAATACAGCAGGGATTTATTTTTATTTATTACTACTAAAACCTGGAAAACATCAACAATAAATTAATGTCTAAATGAGTTAAAATAAAATAAAATAACAAAACTATCTTTATTCAAAACAAAGGTTGAAAAAGTAATAAAATCAGGTATAAAAACATCAGCTGACTGAAAATACAATTAAACTCTTTTCTGTAATCTGTTCATTTATTGAATGCAGCTCAGATAAATACACCAAACATTCACTTTATAATAATGACCAATAACATTTAAAAACCTGTTTTTGAACAGAGCTTTATGCAACAGTTAGATAATTTTACTGAAATTAAAACCAGTTTTTGAGTAAAATAGAGCTGATTTTAGAACAACATTTGAATTAAAGAAATTACAACAGAAATAAACACAGTGTTTGTTGATAAACAGATTAAACCAGTGGTGTGAGCTGTCATTCTGTCATTCTCTCTCATTTTCTGTAAATCACAGCAGCAGTGTACCCCTAGTGGTACGAGAGCATATTGCAGGGGGTACGTGGAAAAATTTCCCAGGAGTGTAAAAAAATAAATAAAAATAGGACTGGGATATGTAGGTTAGTCCCTATGATTTCCGAAATGTTGAAAATGCAGACGGAATCACGGACTTGACGAAACAAAATAGAATCCAGTGGAAAATGCTGAATCTTAAAGAATTTGGTAATTTGGACAAGTTTCTGATATATTTTGGACACTGCAGCTTCCTGCACCTGCTGTTACCTGGTTTATTTATTATTTATTCACTTTCAAGGAAACATATTAGTCTTTGTTTAATTTGAGTTAAAAAGAATTAAATGCCTGAGAATTAAATGTTCAAGTTAAGGGGGTTAAATAAATAATTTTCATTTAATAATCAGTTTTGTAGAATCATCATTACGTTGGACTGAGGGGGTACACAAGTCTGAAAAGATTAGGGAACCACTGCTTTGATGAATGCATATCACCCACTGCCTCCTAAACTTTACTTTGAAACAATTACCTGTCGGAGTACCTGTTGTGGATCATGACTCTCAGCTACTACCACACCAGCTACCACAGCTAACTGATCCTAGCAAACGCTAACATGAGTCTAACTCAATCAGTTTAACACAGGGGTCTTCAACATTTTTCAGTCCGGGACCCCCAATATGATGTAGAGACAGAGCAAGAATCCTGTGTGTGTGTGTGTACTTATTTCCACTACAGAGCGAGGACCATAGTTACTATCAAAGTGAGGTCTTTGATGTAAAGTGAGGACCTCTTCAATGGCCTCACTTTATTTGCGGCTCTACTAGTTAGATTTAGAGGTGTGGTGTGGATGAAGTTTTGGTTAGTGTTAGGAATAGACTAGTAATGGTTAGTTTTAGGGGAAATGTCTGGGTTAGGCATAAATACAGTTACAAGAATGAATGGAAGTCGATGTAAAGTCCTCAGTTTGATATAGATAGATAGATAGATAGATAGATAGATAGATAGATACATACATACATACATACATACATACATACATACATACATACATACATACATACATACATACATGACACAAGGAATGAGCTGAACCCATAAGTCTGTGTCTGGTGGTTCTGAAGCACTGACTCCAGCTGCAGTCCACTCTTTGAGAATCTCCCCCACATTTTTGAATGGGTTTTGTTTCACAATCCTCTCCAGTGTTCAGTTATCTCTATTGCTTGTAGACCTTTTTTCTACCACATCTTCTCCTTCCCTTCACCTCTCTATTAATGTGTTTGGACACAGAGCTCTGTGAACAGCCAGCCTCTTTAGCAATGACCTTTTGTGTCCTGCCCTCCTTGTTCAAGCTGTCAATGGTCGTCTTTTGGACAACTGTTGAGTCAGCAGTCTTCCTCATGATTGTGACCTACAGAACTAGACTTGAGGGACCATTTAAAGGCCTTTGCAGGCGTTTTGAGTTAATTAGCTGATTATATTGTGGCACCAGGTGTCCTCAATATTGAACATTTTCACACTATTCTAATTTTCTGAGATACAGAATTTGGGATTTTCATTAGTTGTCAGTTATCATCAAAATTCAAAGGAATAACATTTGAAATATATCAGTTTTGTGTGATGAATGGATGTGATACTTTTGAATGGAATTACTGAAATTAACTTTTTCTGATATTCTACTAATTTTATGACCCTTATCTGTATGTAATGCATACATGTCAAACCCTTTGGATGTTTACCTGTATGATGAGCCTCAAAAAACTGTAAGACTCACATGGATGTGGTGGGGTGCTGTAGGTCGTGGAGATGACAGCGCCAGGGGGAAAGGAGAGCGGAAAAAGTGAAAAACGTATTTCTAGCAGCAGAACAGGTTAGAAGATGGTTATTTGATGTTATTCATTTTTTTATAATCCAACAGGCTCTGACATGTTAGATACATTTGAAAATGAGATTTTGAAGATATATAAGATTACTCTATACACCCATATACCTGCAAAATGACGTAAAATCCATATAATTTACAGACAATCCGTACAACTTAACATGTATGATGTATGTATGTTTATGGGATATTTATAGAGTTCAAAGGAGAGAAAGGAGACAAGACGTAAGAAGCAGTGTGTCTTTTTCACTTTTATAATGTGAACTCTGTGTGTGTGTGTGTGTGTGTGTGTGTTGTTCAGTGTTAAATTGCCACTCACGGCTTTGATTTGCACCTTTAGGCTGATCAGTGTTTTGTATCATGAGGACCATGTGGTCAGTTTTTATTTTTTGTAAATTATATATATTATTGCATAAAAATGTATTTAAATATATATGTATATATAAAAATATATACAGTACAGACCAAAAGTTTGGACACACTTTCTCATTAAAAAAATTTTCTTTATTTTCATGACTATGAAAATTGTAGATTCACACTGAAGGCATCAAAACTATGAATTAACACATGTGGAA